>JZLH01S0062621.1:34453-45683 GCA_001188425.1 Eucidaris tribuloides | reverse complement strand
CATGTGTGCATATGTGTATAGTGTGAGTGTGTTGTGTGTGTGTGTGTGTGTGTGTGTGTGTGTGTGTGTTTGTGTGTGCAACTGTGCACTGCATTTCAAATTGCGCAAATATTTTATACTTGTTTTTATATTGATTTTGATTTTGATATTGATATTTTACTTATATCCTTTTGTGTTTTTTTTGTCGGATATTGATTTGTTAATGTTGCACATACCATGTTATTTCTCTCATTGTGACACTGCCAGATTGGATGTCAGGACCCTTGGTTTCGGTGATTAAGTTTGCCTTCTGTGCATCCAGGCAGTTTCGTAGTGTCTAAATGAGATTAATACTACGTGGTATATGTTGTACCGTATTTTCAAATATTATCGTGTTTATTTAAATTTGTTATATTATGCGGAATAAATAAATAAATAAATAAATAAATAAATAAATAAATAAATAAATAAATAAATAAATAAATAAATACGTACGTACGTACGTACGTACATACATACATACATACATACATACATACATACATACATACATACATACATACATACATACATACATACATAAATAAATAAACAGTAAAAACCGGTGCTAATGCTTGTTTTGTCAGTGTACTCCTTGCAGATCTTCCACACTGGGATTTTGCCTTCCATACGTGGCATGCTGCGGATGACAAGCCATGGGTGTATGGCAAGGGGGGGGGGGGTTCATATAGGTCCTACGACCCCCTACATTTTCAAAATTTTGTTCACAACACATTTTTTAAGAGCATTTTTACACCTTCCTGTTATCATGGTTATTGTGATGTGAAAAGGACCAAAAATTGCCATCACGACCCACCAAGAATTTTGTCACATAATAATAATGTAATTTCATTGTAAACAGGTCCTAGCAAATACGATCACGACCCCCACCTCGAATAAAATCCTGGATATACCCTCGCAAGCAAGTCAAACCCTCCATCAAAAAGGGACTCCTTTGGCAAAAGGAAACGAGGGACAAAAATGTAATAGTTTTAAATGAAAAATTTGTGCCGGTCACTTATATTGATATAAATGCAATATCATGATATTTTGACTGAACTACCTTTGAATAGAATAATTATGTGAAGAGCTACAGGCCACAAAGGTGCTAAATCAACTTTCCATAAAAACTGAGTTATTGAGATCCGTTTTTAATGTTATGACGTATCGAGGGTAACGATGAACTTTGCATGCGAATGATACCAGCAAATATAGAGTTTGATCGCAAAACGGGTAAACTCCGTCTCCACCAAACTTGAGTTATCAACATCTACACATTTACCACTTACGTACCTAGAGATATTGTGAAGATTGAACAATATATTGAGTGTACAAAAAAAAAGAAATTTTCTCCAAATTTACTGAAATGGAGTTAACCCGTTTTGCGATTAAACTCTTCAAGTATAAAACATTATGTATTATGATATCAAGATCGGACTTATTTCGAATCCCGCTGAAGTGTTTCTGTCCTTGGGTTGCTTCATCTGCATTGCCCCTCCACTCAGGAGTATAGATGGGTACCTGAGAGGACTGAGAGAGCCACTTGCGAATGAATGAGCTCTTGAATGCCTAATATGCTGCAGGGCTGGGAATACTCTGCGGAGGTGGTATACAGTAATGTGGGAAGTCGTGTGAGACAGCGTTTATCCGGTGATTCAAGACGATAAGTCCACACCTTTATTTTTTACCTTTATATTATAGTTTTCACTAGTGTACAAAGTACAAACACGAGCAAAAAATGCATTTTCTCCAAATCAGCAAAGTAGACTTATCGCCTTTTGAAATGAAGCGCCTATTGCAATTCAACCAAGGTTATTATAGCACTTACCTACAAGATACTGAAGTGTTGATGGCAAACTGCATATGAGAGCAATCGTGGTATAGTTTGTGTTATATCGTTGTACCATATCATTGATAAGAAGTCCAAATGATTTAGCGATTCCCGACTCAAAGAGCAAAGCAAAGAAGCGACCAAGAACGATCACGTAACCCCACTTGGTTTTGGTAGCCATAGCCATGAAAATGCTGATCCACCGCAGTCCAAACAACGCACTTTCGGACAATATGTTTGATAAGCACACCTATAATGTTTTCCCTTTTCGGTCGTGGATTTTTAATGTTTGAAAGAGGAATAAAACGGATCATTCCGAAAAAGAGAACAAAACTATCCTTTCTTGTAAATTCACCTTCTGCTTACTGTTATTTTAGGAATTTGATTATCCTTGCTGGCAAAAAAACAAAATGGAAGTATATCGAACTTAAGTCTTGATTGTATGTATAAAAATCCAGGCCAATTCAAGGAAAGTGACTTTCCCAGGGTAATAAGTTTACTATTCTACGAAAACTCGATTTATGACATTAATAGTCCACTTGCATACTTCTGAACTAGTTGAGCAGAGGCAAATAATCAGAAAATTTCATGTATTTCATTTTGTCATTTAATTTTTTCGTTTTGCCCATTGCCTATGTATCAATATATAAAAGAAATGTCTCTTTTCTCCGTATTACCTTTTAATAATTATGAGCTCTTAAACAAATAAGAATAGTTCTAATTTCAGGAGAAAACGATAAGATTGAGCGTATTTTTTACGATTTTGATTTTAAATGTATGTGAATAAAATGATACATGTTTTATCCACAAAACGATTGAAGAATTGAATATATGCGATCTGATCGGTCCTCATAGTATATCTTTCTTATGGGAATACATTATTAAACATCGCAATTTAGCGTAACAAATTATCATGAATCACGCTGTATTCATGATACTTGACGTGGCTTATTCAGCCATTACAAACTCTATCACAATAAATGTGATTCCGCTGTTCAAAAGTTGCGTTTAGCAAAGTAAACACTTTTCTTTACAACATTCATTGATATGCATCTTGTAAACAACGTTCTGAGCTATTATGTCACATCAATAGAGATCGGTATCCAATTTGCTTAAGCACTAAGTGGCAATAATTTAAACATAGCATTTATTTTCTATTTATTTTGTACGTATGTAGAGGATACTGCAGGATTAAGCACATGAGGCGACCGTATAAATTGAACGCAGTAGGGGTCACTGGATTTTTCAAAGTGAGAGTTGGGTTTCACTAAGAATCAATACTTAGACCTTTCTTGTTTCTAATACTGATGAGGTGAGACAGGGCGCCCACGGACAATGATGTTCGCAGATATTGTGATTTGCTTTGAGAGCAGCGAATAATTTGAGGATAACTTTAAAGGTTTGAGGTGTGCTCTAGAGAGGAGGGGGGGGGATTAAAAGTTAGCCGGGCAAAACAGGTGGCAGCTGGAGAAATTTCAAACTGCAAGGTGGAGAACATTTAATACTTATGCTCAACACTGCAAGGAGGAGATTGATAGGAGTCATGTGTGACAGAAGGGTATCTACCAGAATAAAGGGTAAAGGACAGTGGTTAGACCAGCCATCTTGAGATAATACCTATCACAAAAAGTTCAGAAGAATAGTGTTATGTAACAGGGTTCAAAATGTTGTCATTTTCTTTGGTAGGGACAAGACTAGGAATTTGATTCTTAGAGGGGCAGCAAATGTAGGAAGTTTGGGGGATAAGGCGAAAGATGGAAGACTGCGGTAATTTGGACATGTTATAAGTTCCCCAATCCCTCAAGGGATGCTATGAAAACCAAAGAGTTTAAAGTCTCACCTGTTATTGTATACAATATACCGAGAACCACGGGGCTGGTTGTGAACTGACTCAATATTAAAGGCATTCCTGTTAAAAATCCACCGATCATAGCTAGTGTACGGTGGTTGAATCTGTCCGTCAAGATACTTATGCCGGGAGCTGAAAAGATTAGTTGTATGCAGAGACAATGTAAAGCATTATAAAAGAGCAGCCTGGTGTCGATCCATTTTTGGACTTGGGGAAGGGGGTGCAAAAGTAAAAAAGTCAAAAATTTTCAACGCGCTCCGATCGTCAAATTACAGTATAAATTGAAAATTGTGTATGTATAATAGTATATTTATATTACGTTTAATGGTTTTGTTGTGTTTTGGGATACTGTTTAGAGGTATCATTGCATTACATTTTATGATTTTTTTCAAGTTGTCAACATTATTGAGGGGCAAATCGATATGTTTGCCCCCCCCCCCAATATTTTCATTGAGGTGGCGACCGCCCCCTTGCCACCCCAGGATCGACGCTCCTGCAAAACAGTAATACAATTACAGTTAACGGTAAAGTGATGATACTTATAGTACGGTATTCCCACACTGAAAAAAAAACATGTGCAGGTACACTCTTTTCTACATGTATTTGAAACAGAAATGATGTGTACGCGATTGGGCAACGTGTGTTCATAACAAAATAATAATTTTTGTGATTATTCGTCGATGGCTGAAATAATTTAGGAAGTAATTGCGTAAGGTCATTTGTGACGAAAGGCGAAATATCGATGCAATTGTTTATGTGTGTGTGTGTGTTTTATTACAATAATAACAAATGGGGTTGAAACAAGACTAACATTGGAAAGTATTCAAGGATTCAATAACATAAAACATCTCAAACCAGATTTTTTTTTTTTTACCATATTCGTATTACAATATCTAAAATAGCTTTAATTTCCACAAACTGCACGATAATCAACCGCCCTTTGTGCTAAAAAAATCCTCTCTCCTTTTGACTGGATACATTTTTAAAATATTGCGGAGTGTAATATGTTAGGTCTCCATGTAAGTAAACTAATTTGTGTTTTTCGTATGGGTACATTTCCGTCTTTAACTTGCCCGTGTATTGTTTCATATATTGTATGTATTTATAATGTGAATGGATACATCCAGCCGTTCCTCTACAGCTAAGTGAAGTTACCCCTAAACAAAAATAATGAATAAATAAAAATGACCAAGTCAGTTTGCTTTGCATTTTCGAAGAAAGCTGTGTCAATTTTGACTACTTATTTCAAAAGATTAAGTGCAGCTCTCTATTATTGCATGCCTTTGCGTAAGAGATGGTATATACAATGGTGGCTTGGCGATGCACTGATCAGCTTAGAACATTGTGAGCTATACTGTTGGTCTTTAGTTTGCACTAATATAACCACAAAATGACCCCAAATACTTCAAAATAACATAACATTGACACAATCTTTAAAATATGACAAACAACACTGATTAGGCTCAGTGAGTTTAATGAAAGGGTAAGCATATTTTATACCCACAGTCTAAAAGTGCCAAAACACAGAGGTAGGCCTATTCTCCAACTTCATCGAACACATTTCAGAAAGCGACCGCATTTCGTATTGTGAAATACAAGTCTAACTGACCTGGGCATTCATCCAATCTCTTACTTCATTTTGCATGTGGAGTCTCTGTGATTAGGCTTCAACTATTTTTTCACTGTATGTAAACTGCAGTGTTTCTTTTCTTTTCTTTCTTTCTTTATTTTTTTGATTGTCTCATAATTTATCATTGATTTCTTGTGTCATTGTAAATCATGAAAATCAGTAAAACATGGAAAAGGGGTTTGAATGACTCCTTGTGATGTTTGATAACATACACCTAATAATATGTTTTGCCTTTTCGTGTGGATTTTTAATGTTTGAAAGAGGAAATAAAACGGATCATCCGAAAAAATAGAACAAACTTATCCATTTCTGTAAATTCACCTTCTGCTTTCCTGTTATTTTAGGAATTTGATTATGATCCTGGCAAAAAAACAAAATGGAATATATCGGAACTTAAGTCTTATTATGTATAAAATCCAGGCCATTCAAGGAAAGCTGACTTTCCCAGGGTCAATAAGTTTACTTTCTACGAAAACGCGATTATGACATTAAGTCCACTTGCAAACTTCTAAACTAGTTGCAGAGGCAAATAATCAGAAAATTTCATGTATTTCATTTTTCATTTTTTTTTCGTTTTCATTGCCTTATGTATACAATTAACAAAGAAATGTCCTTTTCTCCGTATTACCTTTTGAATATGAGCTCTTAACAAATAAAATACGTTCTAATTTCAGTAGAAACGATAAGATTGAGCGTATTTTTATACGATTTTGATTTTAAATGTATGTGAATAAAATGATACATGTTTTATCTACAAAACCATTGAAGAAATTGAATATTTGCATTGATCGGTCCCTCATAATAATCTTTCTATGAATACATTTTAAACATCGCAATTCACGTAACAAATTATCATATCACGCCTTGTATTCAGTGACATTGACGTGGCTATTCACCATTACAAATCTCTATCCATAATAAATGTGATTACCCTGTCAAAAGTGCGTTTAGCAAGTAAACATATTTCCTTACACATTCTTGATATCGTCGTGTTCCTGTAGAAAGGCCTTTAACTGTATGTCGTGTGTCTACGGAAAGGCCGCTAATACCATGCATAATGAATACAGTTAACGGCCTTTGCATGGACACACGACATACAGTTAACGGCCTTTCTACATGCACTCGACGATATCACCTTGTAAACACGTTCTGACGCTAACATTATATGTTAAATCACTAAACTAAACACAATTTCTAAGCACTAAGTGGCAATAATCTAAACATACATTTATTTTCTAAACAGTAAACACCAGTGTTATTGCTTGTTTTGTCAGTGTACCCCTTGCAGATCTTCCCCACTAGGATTTTGCCTTCCATACGTGGCATGCGAATGACAAGCCATGGGTGTATGCAAGGGGGGGGGGGGTGGTCATATAGGTCCTACGACCCCCTAAATTTTCAACATTTTGTTCACAACACATTTTTAAGAGCATTTTTACACCTTCCTGTTATCATGGTTATTGTGACGTGAAAAGGTCCAAAAATTGTCATCACGACCCACCAAGAATTGATATTTTGTCACATAATAATAATGTAATTTCATTGTAAACAGGTCCTAGCAAATACGATCACGACCCCCACCTCGAATAAAATCCTGGATATACCCTCGCAAGCAAATCAAACCCTCCATCAAAAAGGGACTCCTTTGGCAAAAGGAAACGAGGGACAAAAATGTAATAGTTTTAAATGAAAAATTTATGCCGGTCACTTATATTGATATAAATGCAATATCATGACATTTTCACTGAACTACCTTTGAATAGAATAATTATGTGAAGAGCTATAGGCCAAACAGGTGCTAAATCAACTTTCCATAAAAACTGAGTTATTGAGATTTGTTTTTAATGCTATGACGTATCGAGGGTAACGATGAACTTTGCATGCGAATGATACCAGCAAATATAGAGTTTGATAGCAAAACGGGTAACTCCGTCTCCACCAAACTTGAGTTATCAACATCTACACTATTTACCACTTACTTACCTAGAGATATTGTGAAGTTTGAACAATATATGGAGTTTTAATTTTATTTTTTACCACCGGCACGTGTACAAAAAAAAAAAAATTCTCCAAATTTACTGAAATGGAGTTAACCCGTTTTGCGATTAAAGTCTTCAAGTGTAAAATATTTTGTATTATGATATCAAGATAGGTCCCAGTTCGAATCCTGCCGAAGTGTTTCTGTTCTTGGGTTAAGATGCTTCATCTGCATTGCCCCTCCACTCAGGAGTATAGATGGGTACCTGAGAGGACTGAGAGAGCCACTTGCGAATGAATGACCTCTTGAATGCCTAATATGCTGCAGGGCTAGGAATACTCTGCGGAGGTGGTATACAGTAATGTGGGAAGTCGTGTGAGACAGCGTTTATCCGGTGATTCAAGACGATAAGCCCACACCTTTATTTTTTACTTTTATATTATAGTTTTCATTAGTGTACAAAGTACAAACACGAGCAAAAAATGCATTTTCTCCAAATCAGCAAAGTAGACTTATCGCCTTTTGAAATGAAGCGCCTATTGCAATTCAACCAAGGTTATTATAGCACTTACCTACAAGATACTGAAGTGTTGATGGCAAACTGCATATGAGAGCAATCGTGGTATAGTTTGTGTTATATCGTTGTACCATATCATTGATAAGAAGTCCAAATGATTTAGCGATTCCCGACTCAAAGAACAAAGCAAAGAAGCGACCAAGAACGATCACGTAACCCCACTTGGTTTTGGTAGCCATAGCCATGAAAATGCTGATCCACCGCAGTCCAAACAACGCACTTTCGGACCACGGAGATACACTTTACTGTAGTAGACCAAAATATGAAATTACATATATGTGGAAAAAATCAAGGGATATCAGTTCTGCACCAGCAGCGATTTAAAATGTGAACTATTTTGACAAAAATGGTTGTCCACTAGGGTTTTGATATGGGTGACTGCCATACGGCGTGCAAACGTAAACAGGTAAAGAATATATTGTTATGGTTCTTTTGCAGGTAAATATGAAATTCACGGAACTCTTAGTTCTAAACATAACCAAACAACGCTGACCCTTCTATTTTTGATGCACCCATTTGACTTCTCTATCCTATTGTAAAAAATTATCTCTCACAAAGCCCCCTCATCGTCACTGTACCATAAATTTTGCTATAAGCTTTATTTTCTCTTTATTCGTGTTTCTTTCTGACCATTCTTCGTTCAATGTCTCAAGAACAACATCGTCAGTAATATTCTAACATGGCACACTGATACCCCATATCAAGACCTCGACACGCATTTCCTTGAAATAGTCCGTTACGTCATCTATGACGTAATTACGAAAAACTGAGACTTAAAGCTCAGTGACATGATTGGAAGAAATAAAAAATGCCTTTAGAACCAAACTGTTTGAAAGATAATCCAAATGTACACCAGCTGGAGTGGATCTCCTGGCTGGAAGGATTTGTCTTGAGTTTGTTGTACTTAAGGAGAATCAAGCATGAACAGGCCAGCAGTTTAATTCTATCGGGGCACGATTGATTTAATCCCCATAGAAGGCTACAAATTTGTCTGTTACAAGGCATACAAGTGGACAAAATGAGTCAACTTTTGACTACAAAATTTTCATAGTAGAATCCCTCCATAGTTTACTTGATTCTAGAATAGTTTTTACCCCCAAGTTGAGGACTACCCCCAATCATGTCATTTACCTTTAACCTGTATTTGCTATATCTCGAGCCTGAAGTCGAATAAAACAACCCAAATTTGGCAGAGGTCAAATTCAGGTAATCGGTCAGTTTCTGGACCTAACTACGTGCGCGCGCGTCTGCATTATTAAATCACTTGTGATTCTCTAGAATTAACACTGACCTCTATTTTTTATTACTGAAAGCCTAAGATACATAAATATGATTTCATGCATCACTTTTCATGACAATTTGTTATAACGTCATATATGACGTGACAAAGAAAAAAAATATGTTTCGTTCATATCTCGTGACTGGACTTGAGTAAACCAAAGTTGGGTGACAATACCTTCAGGTCAAAGGTAATCACTGGTGCTAACCATAATGCGTGCGGGCGTCACGACGAACGCGTTCGCGTCCGTTTAATTGTAATTCTTAAATCAGTCATTAGTATCCAGAATTAAGGATTACTCCTACTTTCTGTTGATTATTCTGATATCCTCTGATGCGGTGATATGATATCAGGCATCACTGACTATGTCAAACTGTTGTGACGTCATCTATGGTGTAACAAAGAAATATTGTGTTTCGTCCATATCTTGTGACTGGCGTTGAGTAAGGTGACAGTAACTTCAGATCAAAGGTCATCACTGGTGCTAATCGTATGCATGTGTGCGACATGACAAACGCGTACGTGTACATTCAATGTTACAAATGTTTGATGCAGAATTTAAGGTGATAAGGGACAGCTGTTTTGAACAACTAGTTTATTTATTTATTTATTTATTTATTTATTTATTTATTTATTTATTATCATCATTATTATTCTTATTCTTATTATCATTATGATGATGATTATTTTCATTGTTATTATTATTATTATTATTATTATTATTATTATTTATAATTATAATGAAAATAATAATAATAATAATAATAATAATAATAATAATAATAATAATAATAATAATAATAATAAAGCGTTCGCCTCACATCCGGAAGGTCGCGGGTTCGAGCCCCGGCCGGGTCATACCAAAGACTTTTTTAAAAATGGTACCTTCTGCTTTCTAACCAGGCGCTCGGCATTTTACAACAGAGAAGGGTAATAATAACATTTATGTTATGCAGGGCCCGCTGGAAGAACAGTCTATTTTTCTGAAGTGGCTACCCTGGATAAAAAAGAATATATTATTATTATCGTTATTATTATCATTATTATTATTATTATTATTATTATTATTATTATTATTATTATAATTATTATTATTATTATTATTATTATTATTATTATTATTATTATTATTATTATTATTATTATTATTATTATTATTATTATTTATCATCATTTCGGGGGGTGGGGATCGAATTTATTTCGGCCTCATTGGCCGGCAATGGCAGTTCAATTCACATGTCGGTAAGTGTGGGTAAAAGGCCTACATTTACCTAAGCATCTCTATACTGATAATGTGAGAGAGGGCGGGTTCTAGAGCAAAGGATTTAGAGGGGCTACAGGAAATATGTTAGTGAAGGAAGCGAACGAGCTAGAATGCCGGGAGAGTTTGGAGAGTTTGCCCCTCCCACAAGGGGGGGGGGACTTTTTGAAAAAACACACGGGAGTGATGAGTGATGCGTTGCTGTGCTGTGGGAGAGATGCAAATGAGATTCCCTACCTTGAAAGGTCAAACATTAATCAGAAATAAACTTATGTAGCACTATTACTCACAGCACTTGGCACAGCCAGCAGCAGTACTACATGTATTGGAATTAGGAGTAGTCTGGATTATGTGTTTGATGAACTATACACTCATGCTCATAATTATGGAATATTTTAGAAACATTACAGAAGTTGCCATTTTTCCGTGAACGGTACATCTGACATTAATATTTGCTCACCCCAAGTGAAACAATTATAATCTAAGAATTTCAGGAATGCTGAGCATTTTGTATCGTCCGACTCGACACTAAAACCTGTAAATAGCGGTATTGTTGTTGAGTTACGTGGTAGTTACGCGCATTATTAGACTTGTAACAGACAATTCTGATGTTAATTTAATGATAAGTGACATTAGATACACATTTATCAGTTTTGGGGGTGTGTTTTTTTAAATTACTTTAATTTAATACTTTTGTCATGATTTTTTTTGGATTTTTAAAAAAATAAATATGTAATTGTTATTAAGCTCAAACGTATTTTAATTTTTAATTTAGTCATCTCAGGAAATCCAAAAATTGCTCCATAT
>JZLH01S0062612.1:6325-17287 GCA_001188425.1 Eucidaris tribuloides | reverse complement strand
GATTCAACATTTCAGCAACATGTACATTTAGGAAAAAATCTTGGGGAAAAAGAACAGAACGCTATTTGATACCGGGGCACACTAGCTCCACCATGTGAAATGGATGGAAATACGGTATTTTGCCCTTCGGCCCGTTCCTCGTTCACCAGCCAAATCAAAAGCCACAAATTGCCTTTAATTTGCCCACACGTTCCTATTTTTATAAACTTCGAAAAATGTTCTTCCCAAGCAATGCTGAATAACAAAATTTGTTGCATGATTATACTTGTGTGTTCCTATTAAATTACAGTACTGCTGAGTGCTGATATGAATAATATCAAAATATCAGAAGGCTTTGTTACGATTGTAGAAATATAACTTTCAACTTTCTTTGACTTGAAAATCTATTGATGTCTGAAGCATTACCATTATTAGTAGAAGAAGTATATTCGTCGTAAGGAAACGTTTTTAAAACGTTTTAAAAACGTTTCCTTTGGACGGAAACGCATCGGATCTTTCTAGAATGCAGAGAAAACGTTTTCTGGACGTTTCGTGTTTGCTGGGATTACTTCTTATAGTTGTATCAGTAGCGGATCTACAAGGGTGGGGTTAGGGGGTTTAACCCCCCAACCCCCCCCCCTTGGGCTGCCAAGGGAAGAATCTTATTATGTTAGTAGATGTCAGGAAAACCAAAACGTATTACAAAATTTGTTTTAAAAAACAGTGCAAAACAAATTTTCATACACAATTCTCAAGTTTTTGGCGCGCTTTGCGCGCAATACAGTTTTGAAATTTTCGGGGCTCTTCGCGTGTAAACATACGCATTTTTTAAATTTTCACTGCGCTTTGCACGCAAACATACACAATTCTAAAAATTTTCGGCGTGCTTCGCGCGCAAACATGCATTTTTTAAACTTTTCTCCCATCACCATTCATTCAAAAAAAAAACCCTTACCAAAAAGCTAATTCGCCCCTGTGTATTTAATTATTCACTATCGTAAATCTTTAACTGTTATCATTAGCACAACATAATATGTCGGTACGTGCGGGATTGTTCGTACATTTCGGGTGCCTTTGCCCCCGCCCCCCCCCATGACAAAAAGCTGGCTTCGCTACTGCTCATGATTACTGCAGTATGATCATCTCGACCCCACTTCAGTTCGCCTCACCCGCAAAACAGGGATGTAGATGCATGCCAGTGTAAGGTAAATGGATGATTGGGGGTAGTCCTTCAACTTGCCTGGCGGGGCCTGAAACTACTCTAGAATCAAGTAACTATGCCAAGGGTTATCCTGTGAAAATCTTGTAGTCAAACGCTGACTCTTTCTAAAATAAACAATGTCAATATCACTCGTAAGCAAGGAAACCTGCTCTGTGGCTCTCTATGGGCTTATTTTTATCGTCCTGCGAAAAAATTAAGATACTCTATGTTTATGCTTGATTCTCCTTAAGTAAACAAAATTACAGACAAATCCTCCCAGTGTGGAGATCCACTCCTTGTAGTGTATTTGTTGGTATATATTTTAACTCATTTGGTTCTTGAGGCATTTCAAGTGTTACCAATCATTCACCTAACCTTGTAACTTTTTTTGCATGAAATTTATCAACACTTAGATGTAACTAGGAACTTTGTTAGGGCTCTGTTTGTTGATTTTTCTAGTGCATTTAATACCATCAAGCCACACCTTCTCGCTAATGGATATGAATGTTCCACCCCAAATTGTGCTTTGGCTTCACAACTTTTTGCTAGATAGACCTCAGGTTGTTAGGATGGGAGAGTTTACATCGAACACTAGAGTAATTACCACAGGAGCACCACAGGGGTGTGTGCTGTCTCCCGCCCTGTTCTCTTTGTATACTAGTAAATGTGTCAGCAGAATTTTTCAATAATCAAATACGCTGACGATACGGCCATCACCGGTTTTCTAACAGAGAGTAATATACATGAATATGTGACAACCGTAACTAGTTTCTCTGAATGGTGTGACGCTCATCATCTTCAGTTAAATGTGTCAAAAACCAAAGAAGTAATTTTTGATTTTCGAAAGATATCTGTGCCACATCAGCCACTCGAGTTATCAAAGGTAAAATGATTGAACAGGTGGATGAATACAAGTATCTTGGAACTGCAATTGCACAAACACTTGACTGGACAAATAACACTACAGCTCTCCGTAAGAAATGCAATCAAAGAATTTACTTTCTCCGAATGCTGAACAATGTACACGTTGACCGAACAATCTTGCATCTGTTTTATCAAGCTCTAATCCAAAGTGTACCGACCTACAATCTGATTTGCTACTTTGGAAATGGGACACAACTCAACCGGGATCACATGGACCGTGTAAGACGGGTAGCCCAGAAAATAATAGGACAGGACTTGCCTTCACTTAGTAATCTGTTCGAACAAAGGGTCCTGTCCAAAATGGAAAAAAAATCATGAAAGACCAATCTCATTCACTTAACTTATGCAGCCTTTACATGGCACTCATCGTAACGTACCAATGAGGGAAACGCTCGTGGTGCTATTCGTGACGGTGCGCGGCTGGTAAAAAAGTGCGTGACCGTTCGTGACAAAATTTTGAAATTTTCAAAAATTTGTCACGACAAAATTTTCGAGCCATTTTCGTGAACACGTCGAGAACTATATGCAACCTAGGCGCAACTTCGTCGTGACGGGGCGTGGCATTGCGTGCCACTGCGTGCCCATCTGGGTTGATGGTACGCATTCAACGTGGTGTTTGCGACTAGTTTGGACATAATTTACACACTGGCGCGCATTAGTTGCACATAACTCCCTCACAGTTTGACTACGCCTTGCGCACAGTTCCTAGGCAGGCGCACGTGGTATTAAGCACCTGCGATCATTACATGCGTTCATTCCAAATGCTCAACCGTAGTTAATCCTTTGCACGCAAATGTTGCAATTATGCACGTCTGTACAATTGAATTTAACAATCATAATAAATCGTTTTCTCCGTTACGTGTGTGCTATAAAAACTAACAAGTGGCCATAATGCTTGAGCAACATCTGTAGAATAATTGCCCGTATTTTATTTCGTACCTCTCAGTCGGGTAACATGAGATCCCGCCTTGCGCGCGCGCAGTCAATTCGTTTTGCGTAATGGCGCAGTTGCCACGGACATTTTTTCGACTTGAAAAAATTCGTTTGTGGCTAGCAGCATTTTGGTTATTGAGTGAAGAGTTTCGTTTCTTGTTGGATTTCTAAGTGTTAGCGATCGGCTGGGTACTTTTCTCAACGTACGCTGTAAAAAATGCGACATGTGACATGTTTATGAAATAAACACATTGTTGAGAATCTAAACACTTTGTTAGACATCTAAACACCTGGTATGTTTAGCACGTGTTAACTCTTGCGAGTTTTACAAGTGTTTAGCTAGGAGTGTTTATTTTGGTCACGCTGTATTTCTTGCCCATATCACGCAATGTTGAACATCTAAACACTTTGTTAGACATCTAAACACCTGGTGTTTAGTACGTTACAAGTGCTTAGCTAGGAGTGTTTATGTTGATCACACTGTATGTTTCGCTCATATCACACAAAGTTGAACATCTAAACACTTTGTTAGTCATCTAAACACCTGGTGTTTAGTACGTTACAAGTGTTTAGCTAGGAGTGTTTATGTTGGTCAGGCTGTATGTTTTGCTCATATCACACAAAGTTGAACATCTAAACACTTTGTTAGTCATCTAAACACCTGGTGTTTAGAGCAAGTGTGAACTCGATTGCGAGTTCTATTAGGGCCTAGTGTTTAGCTAGGAGTGTTTATGTTGGTCACCGTTGTTTCGCTCATATCACACAAAGTTGAACATCTAAAACACTTTGTTAGTCATCTAAACACCTGATGTTTAGAGCAAGTGTGAACTCGATTGCGAGTTCTATTCGAGGAGTGTTTATTTTTACGCTGTAGGCTATGTCTTGCCCATATCACGCAATGTTGAACATCTAAACACTTTGTTAGACATCTAAACACCTGGCTACGCAGGCTGACGGGTTTCCAGATTTTCATTCCAAGGCGCTGAAACGCGCGATCACAGCGCTAACAGCGTGCGCAGAGTGCATGCTGCAACCATATGACATGCGCTTTGTACACGCGCACGTGAATCATCTAAAAATCACCGACGCCATCATGGAGTTCATCTTCGTCTGATGTTAAAACATTTCGGTTGCAAACTATTGGATGCAGCGAGAGAGGAACTCCAAGCGTTATTCCAAAGGTAACTTTTACACACTGTTAATGTTATTGTGGGTCTTATAGTTAGATAAATTACATGTTTGTAAATTGTGTTGTAAACTTTAAGAACCTCAGTAGCAGTTTTACGTGAGCCCGGTACGTAAGTTAGATCTATTCTAACGTAGTCGTCGTAACAAAGAGTCAACCCCGGCCTACAAAAGTAGAGTCTACAGTACAAAACTGTAACGTTAGGGCCTATAGAATCGCAAAAATTATTAATAGGCCTATAAATGTTAAAAAGAAAAATTGGCATTGCAATATTTCTAGACTAGATCTATCTTGATTTGGGTGTACATTTTAACGGCAAATTTCATGAAATATAACGTTAGACTATAGTAACAAATTGTAGTCTGCACTCTGCACTGACGCAAACAACCAGCGGTGCGCAAGCAGCGCAAAAATGTGCACTCATTCGAGGAACAATATCCTAGTGATATTCCATGTCATGAAACGTTGATCGCTAACTTCGTTCACAGCCATGGGTTCGCGAGCCGCTTTCGCATCGCTGGTATGTAACGTCATATTATAACGTTCGATTCTATGAGAAATGACACAAATGTCACAATTAAATAGGGCCTAATTTTCCTTGACTTGTCTTTTATGTGAGGCTTAGTGACAGTGACGGACCTGGATTATTCCTGGTGCCTTGGCCAGGCCCATGGACAGAGTGGAGAGACCTTTTGTTGATGCCCCAGTACGACGTGATTACCTCCTCTGGCAGAATTGATGGACAGTAAGTAACGTTAGATAAGTTAGATCTATTCTAAGTCTAATTTTTTTCATGAGCGAGGTGTATAGAACTTCTAACGTATTATTATTAAACTTCTCTGATGAATTACTAGTAGTCTAGATCTAGATCTAAGTTTGATCAGTGCAAATTTATTCAAAATCAATTAGGAACGACAAAAAAAACTTCTTTTTTTCAGGGCAGCTAGATTTGATTCTTTTTTTTATAATTGGTAGTGCTCCATGGGGGTTTTCACATAGAATTTGGAAATTCATTTGCTTAGAACTTCTAAGTTCTAACGTTACATTCTATTAAACTTCTCTGATAGTAGTCTAGATCTACATCAAAGTTTGATCAGTGCAAATTTATTCAAAATCAAGGAACGACAAAAACACTTTTTTTTATTTCAGGGCAGCTAGATTTGATTTATATAAATATATATAATTGGTAATGGTAGTGCTTCATGGGGTTTCCACATAGAATTTGGAAATTCATTGTTTTAATTATGCTGATTTATTTGTTCATTCAAAATCACCGAAATGCATCTTTGCTCATATAGATCATGATCTAGATTTAGACTCTAGTGATATTTCTATCTAATTCAGTTCCAACTCATTTTGACTTAATATATATCTGGTATCTATCTGGAGCTATATTTACACAAGACATCTGCATGCCTGAGGTCGAAATTATGTTGAAAACATTAGTTACAACATCTGTGTTTGTATTATTTTGGATAGGTACACGAAATTTTGACTTTTTTGTCTCATTCTCCAGAAATCCAACATTGCCGAAGAGTGTTGTAAACACGGATTCTCCTTTACCTTGTAACTGTTTCGAGCAATTATTCGCCATATTTGTTGATCAGTTTTGTATCGAGTACGGGATTGTGCACAGTATTATTTCCATAAATTCCTACCTTTCTACTTTACCAGATATCATGTACTCTATGGTGGCAATGCCTGACCATTTACGGGACTGGATGGACATCATAGTTTTTGAAGAGGATGCGACGCGTCTTTGACTTGAAATGCAAACTTGATATCGTCACTTGCCAAAACTTAGAGATCATCTACTGAGTATTAACTTTACGGATGGCTGGAATCCCGCGGCAGCAGCTGGAATCAGATAAATTCTCATGTGGACAGGAAGGATGTTGTTAGACTTTTGTCACTTGAAACACATCGGACGCTTCCACTCAATTGCATATTGAGACATGATGATGTCAAAAGAGAAGAACATGATTGTGATGTGGATGTTGACGACAATGGTGAAAGTGATGCTCAAAATATGAAATGGAAATAAAGCGTTTAAACGTTTCGCACGCTACACTCAAAAAACTCTTGGTAAAATTTTTCCGTGTAATTTTATTTCCGCGTAAAATTTCGACAGATTACCAAGAATGTGGTGATCTCTCTTGCGAAAGCCCAACGATGACTTGTAAAACCATTTGTTTTACACACTTCTCTGGTTAACACACGTTGGTGCAGAGCGCACTCGGGAAGTTTTGCCCAATGAGCATTGCTTAAATTGCGCGTTTTACACTCCAAAAACAAACTAAGGCAACTGATTGGGCGCCGAGCCGGCGCGCATGCATCGCGAATATCAACTCGATCGATCACGCGCGACGTCCCCGGCCATTTTTCATTTTTACCGATGGACGTCGTGGGAGTCTGGAATGCCAAAATTAAAGCGAGTAAGTGGGAATTTCTTATGGTCAGGACTTATTTTGTGAGTGTAAATTAGTTCAGGTCCCCATTGATTGATTGTTATACGCAGACATCATGACATAGTTTATATGTAAGTTGGATTTTGCACAATTGTGTAAACATGTTGTTGTCTACAAACGAGTGAGCACGGTTTCATTCTGTCTGTCGGAAACTATGTGCAAAACGAATGAGTGCGGGAAGATTAAAACCTCCGCTTTTTGTTGAAACTTATGTGAGATCAAGTAGAATTAACATTGTTTTGGTTGGTCATTTTAAGCTGAACATTCTGCTATATCAACCTTTAATAAAGGATTATTATACAGCAGTTATCGTTTTTGTAAATAATTATCAGATGGTAAATTTTGAGGTGAAACGTTGGCCGGGTGAGCTTAGTCAAATTCGTACTAACGCTCCCCCGGCCGTGTGTTGGTGATGTGAATGCATGTGTTGTTGTGTGCGGTACGGGTAGTCGCCATAGATGTAGTGTAGCGTAGCAGGCTAGGCCTACGCACGTTACGTCCACTGGGCCCTGGTGATCGGCTTGAAATACTAGTAGTACGCGGCATCAGGGTACTAAGTAAGGTGTGTGTTAAACTGTTTATACCTATGCCTGGACACGAAAATAGAAGAAAGTCTGTATAGGCTTGCTATGCAGTCCTTTACGGAGTCGTACTCCTGACATGAATGAGGCGAACTCGTGACTATAGTCGATCTAACTGTTATATGATTAATATTTTTATCATTAAATTGTTTTGGAACAGGTGATTGAGGTTAGCAACGTTACGATGCAATTTAGAATTAGGATTTAAGGGGAGGAGGATAGGGTTTTAGGGTTATAGAGTAACCGTATAGGGTTAGAGTATGGTGGGGCCTACTGGCAACTTGTATCACGAGTATTCTTTCATTAATTTCTGCACAAATGGTCAATATTTCTTTTTGTTTTTTGTTGTTGACGTTTTGCAAATAGTGAAATAAACGGGAAGCTGCCTGGAGTACGTGTACAATGCATTAGTACATTACATAATCAGTGGTTCAGGATGTACAAGTGTATGTTGCATTGCTCATGTATTTAATATATTGAATATTTCCAATCCTTCTTACAGATGGAACAAGATCTCCGTCACCTCTTTCCAGAGGCAGCAGAGCGCCTAAAATGTCCACATGTCCACAAGATTCTTTTGAAATAAAGATTTTTTTCTCTCTATTATTTTGTACTCCCGAGTCCTGACAAGTTTAAAAGAGGGTCGATTTATAATATCTTGGTGATGATTAAAAATAAATTTATTGAATTCCTGAAATTCTTTTGTCAATCACATGGCCATTTTTTTTACTGAATGTTCAAGGAATGTCAGCAAGCATAATAAATTTTAAGTACATGTATTATTACACTTAAGCGGTTATCAGATTTATTTGAAAATCCCAAACTCGTTACTCATTTTTTTTTATATAAACACCACGAAGAGCATTTCGTCAATACAGGCGTTGCCTTTTGTCTTCCCCAGTAGATGCAACAGAGGCAAAAAAGGTCCACAGCGGTCAACACTGGACGAAGTTTCCAAGATCAAGAGTTTCATTCAACTTACGAGAAGGTATGACATCAAACTTGCAAAATAGTGTCAGTCCAGTAAATATTCACTTAAAAGTAATTCTTTTAAATTATTATTATTTAAATTATTATTTTTGTACTCCTGACAATTTTAATAGAAAGTCATTTCATAATTATTTTGAAAAAAAATATTGAATTCCTGAAATTCTTTTGTTGGTCACAGGGCCATTTCCTTTACTGAATGTTCAAGGAATGTAAGCAAGCATAATAAATTTTAAGTATCACTGCATTTCATCAGTTAATTATCAGTTTTATTTGAAAATCCCAAACTCGTGACTCATTTTTCGTTTTTAATAAAGACACCAAGAAGAGTAATTCGGCACTACAGGCGTTGCTTCTTGTCTTCCCGATTGGATGTAACAGAGGCAAAAGAGATCCACTGCCGTCAACACTGGATGAATCAACAAAGAGACGTACGAAGAGGTATGACACCAAGTTTGCAAAATAATGTCCAGTTGTTTATTTTTCTCTATGTTATTTGCAATGAATAACTGTTGACCATGATTTTAAATAATGCCATTAAATTTACTCAGAGTGCATACATCATCCTTGATGGCACTCTGCACAAATTCACTCAAACATGACAAAAGTGCAATTTAAAGGACTTATGGAATGCACAATTTAATTCCTATCAATGCAAATTGCTGCACGCATCTTTTTGTCATTAAAATGTATGTTTCACATATTTCTAGATTTTTTCTTAAATTTTTGAAAATCTCCTATGCTCCCCCACCCCCTCTCCCCCCCCAAAAAAAAAATTCTCAAGCTCCATAGAGAGAGTAATTCCCGGTAAAAATAATCACCCCGTTCCCTGGTTATTTCTTATCAGTAACCAGGGCAACCCTGGTAATCAATTAGCACACAGACCCCCCACCCCACCCCCCCACACACGACACACACACACACACACACAACACACACCACACACACACACAACACACACACACACACCACACACATTTATTGTCAGGATGTGCTTTCTTATTTTCCCAAAAGTTAAGTCATTCACATGCTCTTCAGCATTATAGTCGCTCCCCAAAAAGAAATCATCTGCAAGAAATAACGAGGAGTACAAAGTAATATAATAACACACATTTTGTAATTTATTACAAAATAACCTGTTTGAGAAATTTCAGTAACATTAAATAGACAATTGATATTGAATATCTATAATAATAGTAAATTCAGTTTTGAATCAAACATAATAGGCATCAATAAATTACACTACTGGCCAATAGTCCTTTGGGGCACTACCCTGGGAACTCCGCGGAGGTCAACTGACCATTTTATTTTTTATTTTTTTTTACAAATGCTGATTGATTTAAAAACTTTAATTCATCTTCATTATAACTTTATTGAAATGAAAATGTTTAGTTTAATTAACGCAAAAAATATGTTAGTTGTGTTTTATATAGGGTGGCTAATTAATGGTTGACCAACAGTGTATGATGCTGTTGAAAATGTCATAAAAGATGAGGCTTGTTTTGTAGTTGAAGTATTCATATCATAGAAATGGGAGTGTACTTGTAAGAAAATATCTAGAAACAAGTGGAGTGTACAGTTATAATTTCTTAATGCATTGACATGAAGCTTTATGAATTTCTTTATGCTTACCGTTATTGTAACCCGGAAAAGTGAATATGACAGAATTTGACACGTTGCCCTACCGAACTTATATCAAACATTCAAATGTGAAATTCACCCTACAGGCACCAAATATGGCTTGCCCTGTATTCAACATTTCAAGATATCTTTGCAAGGCAGGTTCTGAACAGTGTAACACTCAAAACAGATCGTCGTTTCCCTTTCCTTCTCTAGCTTGTAAAAACTGCAAGATAAAGTCACAAAAGTGCTGGCCCTCCTATAGGCATGAATTATGGCATGGACATACACTACTTTGAAGCATACATCAATGGCCTGCAAGAGAGAGTTGCAACTGATTGATTCTTGTCTAATACGACGAAGCATATGGCTCAGGATCTTCTGACTTTGATCTTCATTCTCGAGAGAACTGATGTTGGATGTGGTGCTAATCTGCAGAAGTAAAAAACAACAACCAATGGACAACATTTACACATGTACTTCCTGACGTTATATTGATAGCTGATGAAACAGAACACACTAAGAGAGAAAATAAATAAAACAACTCCTGAATGTGTAGCTATTGAAGGAGACTTCATGCCAACTGACCAAATCTTAATAGTTATCAATTTTGAATTACAATGGCAAAAAGAAATGAAACATATATAATTCAGCACTACAATATGTTTGTCTCAAATGAGAATTAATATTTACATTTGTATTCAATTTTTTTTTATTACATTGCATTATATTAGCAAACATCTGTGTAATCCCTGAAAGGGGTAGGGTGGATGTGGGCAGAACTGTCTTGCATTTATGTATGTCTGCAATACCTTGTGTTTGAATATTCAAAATCTTTTTTTTTCTACCTAAGCTCCACCCCTAAAAATCCTCCAGTTCACATTTTCTGGATAACATCCTCTTTCAATAACAATAAACAAGGTACATAACATCCCTACCTCTCAGGACACGTGAACAAAAACACATATCTGACATAGCATCTTATGTGTGATAATTTGTTATAATGATAATGGGTGGTCGGGTTTGAAAAGGTTACATACCACTATTTGAGTAGAATGTAGTCAGCTCAGTGACTTACCAAAT
>JZLH01S0062610.1:0-16482 GCA_001188425.1 Eucidaris tribuloides | reverse complement strand
CTTACATCACACCGTTAACAGCCGCTCTTCACGTCGTCCTCTTAACCCAAGCCGCGCGGATCTATTGAAAGCAAAGACACTTCTACGATTAACTATTTTTCTCTTCTGTCCGGCATGTCTTACACATGACCTGTTCTCCAGCAGCTCCTACCAGCTGATAAGCGCGGGCCCAAAGAGTGACATGCTTACGATGCCATCTTACTCTCTCTTCAAATCTTCAACCAATACTGCTTCATTGGTGCATTACAGTCACTGGGGTGAGAACTTCTTTCCAAGCAAATGCTCACCGCATCATCATTCATCTCTTGATTCCGAGGTGTCTGCATCTGAGGGCTACTTCTTATCGGATGGCACTCGTGCCGTGTCCAGATTTACAATACTATTTTTACACTCAAGTGATCATCCAGCTCATACCCGAAATATTCCTCAGGCGTCTCCACGATGCTCATTCCTCTTACGACACAACCCGATGACCAATGCGGAGACTGAGCTCGCATGTCTTCCTTATTGACAGCCGTGACCGGGCATTGCAGCCAGTCCTTGTCGTCGCGGTTTTGTCCGGCGGCTATGGCAGTCGAGAACCGCCAGAACTATCTCGGCGTTCGATGACCGCCGCTGGCTTAGAAGAATGGTGGGTGGAAATTGTGGCGGAAAATTGCTATTGCCTCCGACAAGAGGCCTTAGAAAGTCACACGCGCTTACTGCAAGATCCGAATCTTGGGGTATTATTTTATTGGAAGACAGGATGGTTGCTAGACTAAGACGAGAAGGACATGTAAATTCATGAGCATGTTTTCCGACGTCATCAGTGCACAGAATTCAGCGATCATACTCGCGTAGCATTCTCTTGTGTGCGGCCCACCCCTGCTAATAACTCCATTTTGAACACAAACATGTTCGGTTCGATGGCGCGCTTTGTCGCGCACCCGGAGCGGCGGGGGGCCGGCAGCATATTGGCTTACACTGTATGGAGGCCTACTACCTTACGCGACTTAACACAGCGAACTTACCTGTTCGAAGTTCTAATTGTTTCCTATTCAGCACTAGACGGGAGGGAGTACATGCGAGCCCCGGCGCGCCGTCGCGCGCAGCGATCTCTCTTCACAGCTGTAGTCGCCCATGTCACGCTGGAAAAGAGTCGACGAATTAGGCAACTACCTGTAACATAGAACTTCTTCAAACCACTGGGCAAGAAAAGGTCCTGGCCGCGTTTTGAACAAAATACATTTTGCTCAATATCTCCAAAACACCAAAATGTCAGTTATGCCCTTTTTTCATGGGGGGGGGGGGGCAGCATACATGTATATGAACATTATCAACATCATCCATACAAACAAAATTGACAGCAAACATCACAGAGACTTCACAGCAATACAATTCAAAGACTTAAAGAACCACACTAAACTTTAAACAGGACACACAACACAAATTTTGGGATTGCTCTATAATTTATTGATCAAAATCACAATTACTGTTGTACTACAAAGTGTGCAAACATTATGTTTAGTAAAAATCTGAGTTGATGTATAAAAATGCAGCAATTTTGACTGAGATTACTGACCATCTAATTAAAAATATGGAAGTATCGAGACAGACATGTTTAAAATAATAATAATAATAATAAAAATACCAGATTTGAAGCAAGCTATCCCTGGGTTAGTATTTTTCTTCCCATCTGCAACCCCGGTCACCATAATCTATATTCAACTACTGAAGACTGATCGGTATAGTTGTGTACTAACATTTTGCACCACAAGCTATAAGCCTTTGAATCCCAGTTATCACTGAGTTGTGACACAATACCAGTATTCGTTCAGTATTTCAGAACACTTTGTTGACATTATTTCTGAGATGTAGGATGTTATTACACTAAGTATGCAAACGTCAGAAGTCAAAAGCCACAGATTGTTTGGGTGATTTCAGTCCAATACACCCTTTTGGCTGTTGAGGATTTTTGTTCAATACGGTGTGCGCTTACATCAAACACAGATGCAGTGAGAAAATAGTTGGCTTTGAAGTGGTGAAATATTAGACAATACCGACGTCAAGAACAGAAATAAGGGCAATAAGCTCAAAAAAAGTGTTAGTATTGGGTAGATATACACACACTACTTAAAATGACATCACCTGTACTGTAATGACTGGCTGCCTAGCCAGCGCAATCTGGTGAAAATGATAGAGTTCATTTATTTGTTTAAATTTCATAGATCATTAATTATTAAGTGCGATCAGATCTTGTTGAATTATAATTCCAAATGCTTGATGTACATAAGTGAAGATAAAGCAGCAAAATTTCGATAAAAACATTCATAAATGAATATGGATGTTGGAAGAGGCATTTTTCATTATTACTTTCATCAGTGATTGTGAAACATTACAATAACTACAAATTCCATTTTTTGACAAGTTTAATATTAAATTTGGTCAAAAACCACTGGACAAGTTCATTATCCTTTCAAAATCTATCACCACTTTTGTATACTAATCTGGTGTTGCTGGCAAATAATTGACATGAACTGGTACTCAAAATTTATCTTTACTATGCTTGTAGCAAAGGGCAGAATATTTACTCATATAACCTGATTGTTTAACACAGAACTCAACTATTACTGGTAAAATATTTTATGATAAATAAATTCAGTATTTCAAACAAATCAAAATTCAGAGATCTTCCAAAATTGGCCCAATGTAAAATTCATTTTTCTAATTTACAGTAAGATAATGTAATGAAATGGAATTGTCAAATGAATAAACATTGGACATTTCAAACACAGTAAGGCTGACAGTATATCAAATTACAGTACAGGTGATGTTGTAGAATATAGTAATTATATGAAGATGATGAAAATACATCCATATCTTTTTTAAATAAATACCTATACATGGTATCTTTAATGTATCTGGGGGAAATACCTGAATCTATCTACTGAGCCTTAGGGTGAAAAAGCAAGATTCACTTTTCTGCAAGTTTCAAAATCCATAGTCATAAAAATACTCCCATTATACATATTATCATATAAAAATTTTAAAAAATACTGTATACACCATATATTTTGGTGATTTGCTTCCAGATGTGAAAGTCGCAAAAGTTTATTCTGTAATTTATTGCCTTTTTATTCACTTTGTATAGGTATATCAGGAAGTGAAAAATTCTGTGATAATTTATTTGCGAAATTCACAAAAATACAACCACTGCAAAATATTTAGCATATAAAGTAATACATTTTCATATATAAAACATTAATTTTATTGTATGGGATCACTGGCTGACATGACAACTGTATGTAAAGAGATGAAATATAAAAAGTTCATAATGAATTGCATAGTAAAAATATCTAGCACCACAACTATGAATTCCCTTCAACTATGTGTAAAAATTATTACATTTCATTTAAAAACAAGTACACAAGATTTTGCATATTTGCTGATAAATTAAGTACATGATTATTCCAGATTTCATTTGTTCCGTAACGGCAGCATGTATCAGAGTTAAAAGTACAAGTACAACGCGGCTTCATATGCAAAATGTGCAAATCCATGTCAGTTTGTATTCATGTTCTCTCGAATCAATGTCTATAATTTCAGTCAATGTTTCACAAATTTGACCCAACAATCAACATTTTCTTTCATCCCAAACTGAACATAAAAATCAATGAAAGCCTGCTAGTCTTAGAGCACCATGTTTATATTATGATTTACTTAAGAGAAGTACCTCCTTGCTTGTTCTAACACAACGTTTGTATTGGGCCATTAAATCTAATTATTGATAATATCTGACATCCCTGATCCACTAGAAAAAAAACTAGCTTTGATGGTTTTAAACAGGTGAATTTCTAATTTGAAATCATTGGTTGAGGTCATTGCTTGAGGTCTTATAAAGTACACATTTACATGTGAGTCGCAATGTGAACTACCTATACTGCCCTACCTTGGCAAAACGGAGGAAGTGATGAAAAGTGTCATTTCACAAAATTGAGAAAGTTGTGTGCAATATTGCCTCATGATGGCTTTAAATATTTTTCAACAGAATGAATCCTTCTTCTCCAAATTTTCCCAGAAGATACAGCATGCTTAGCATGATTTGAAAACATCAAATCAACTTTGAGAGATTTGTTATTTGCTTCCTTTTACTTTCAGAATAGGGCTGTACATAGTTTATAACCTACAAGAAATTCCAACATCAGATTAAATTTTTACAGAAAAGTGAAGTCAGGTCCCGACTTCCATTGGGTTATCTGGCTGGTATGTATATTGGGAGTAATGCTTCATTCCATCATTTAGTTGGCGTAGCAAGCGGTGTCGTCGACGTCGCCGTACAGTTCTTCACCTTGGCTGAGGTCAATGAGGTCGTCGTTGACCATGATGTCTCGCATGCAGCCGATGTAGTGGGCATTACTTTGAATGCCTTGGTGGGAGACACCATCTAAACAAAACGCAAAAAAAAATTAAAAATGGGAAATTAAAGATGGTGGATTAACAATAATCGGACAAACCCTTTCAAAAAACTTATTCCAGAATTAAACCAATCTGTTTAATGTGGAACTACAGATGACTCCGCATAATTCAACGTCGTACAAGTCGATTTATCGCCTATGTCTAATATTTTTGACAGTCCCAATTTGCTCTGTGCTTTTTCAATAGGAAGTTTTTCTTGTAAGTTGATTTTTTAAATCAAATTTCACCTATCTCGAACATATTTTCAAGAGAGCTTTTGAAAATTGAAAAGCGCACTGCAGCTATTTTTTACACAGTTTTGGAACCTCGGGTACAGTGCTGAAAAACAAATAAATAATTCAACAAAATGGTGGGTACCATTCATGTCATCATATGTAGGTGATTACCTGGCAAGGCCCCAAAGTAGAGAGGGTGTTGTGTATTGGCGGCCGTCGCACCAGGAGGTCCCTCCACCGCCTCCCCAGCATCACCGTCAACAGTGATCTGAAGAGTGCTGGCCTGCTTGGAGACTGAAACAGGAAGGAAAATAGGAAAGGAATATATTAAACCATCCACATCTATCCATAATCTTGGTGTTTATTTTGACTGTAATATGTCTATGTCAGAACAAGTTGATCAGCTTTGTAAATCTGTTCGATTTCAAATCAGGAAGTACATAACTAATGATGCATGTCATCATGCGATACACAGTCATGTACTCTCTTGGTTAGATTACTGTAATGGGCTTCTAAATCAGGTGCCCTGTACACACTTACAAAGGCTTCAAAGTTTACAACACTAGGCTGCTCGTGTAATATTCAAGTGTAATCGCCATCATGATGCCGTGCCACTGATCAAATCACTTCACTGGCTTCCAGTAAAGGAAAGGATTGAGTTCAAAATTCTCCTCTTTGTATACAAGTCATTTCATGGTCAAGCACCAGCATATATCAAGGATTGTTTTACATTACATTGTCCATTGAGACCAAATCCTAGGTCTAGTACAGATCCATTTTGTCTTTCAATTCCCAAAACTCATACCAGAGCACGCAATTGTACATTTACTGTGAATGCAGCTCAGGAATGGAACAAACTTCCAATCGATATTAAGTCTGCTAATTCTTCGAACCACTTTGAGAGATTGTTAAAAACATACCTTTTTCCCCAGTAATAATAATGGGATATTTTTTGTAATAATAGTGGGATATTTTTGTAAATGCTGTGATATAGTTAGTACTATGAAGAGCATTTCTAAATGTCACACTAATAATAATAATATAATTATGTGATGGTCAATGGTACAAACTGATTCCTGACATATGAACAGTCCTTAGACCAGTGGTGGTGCCGAGAGGGTGGGGGAACCCCCACTCCCTCAGTTTTCACAAATAACAAAAAAAGTGTGATGACAAGCTGTAACGTAACACTTGTACTGTAGGTTCAATCAACATGTATTTGACAATGGCATCAAAATGTGTGGGAAGGCTGGGAGAAATATAAGTCATGAAGCTATACTGACCACATCTCAGCAGTTGTGACATTAAGGGAGAAAAAATATTGTCAAGGGGTCGTAATGCCTGCCCCCCAACAGTCTAGTTAAGGTGAAATTATGCATTGAATAGAGTACCAAAGTGTGACATCACTCTAGGTTCTGAAAAATGTGTCAACAATGGCGGAACCAGGTGCAGTACATCACAGCTGGTTGTTACTACTAACAGGAGAGCAGCAGTTGCACTGAGGTACGATTCAGCTATTGTCCCACATATTTCTGAACCAGTTTGACAATAGTTTCGCTCATACGGAGCCTAATCATCATTGATAGCTTATCATTGATGGTTAGAGCGTACCCCTTAAACTACGATGAGGGTCCACACGACACGTAATCTTAAAGATTTAACTTTCGAGCGAGAGTCCCACTCCTTGATTAAGCCTCAGAACCGGAAGTATCACAATGACCCCAGTACTAACACTAAACCTAAAGGGACATGAGGTTCACGGAGCGGTCACACTAACTTTGGAATTCTTTCGTGTCCAGACGACTTGAAACTACGAGTGGGACCCCCCCCCCGCCCAGCTCATGGAGAGACCATAAACCATAAGAAATCTTGTAGTTTTACACTTCGACTAAACTTAAAGATTGCTAACTTTCGAGTCCGTCTACACAGGGCTAAACTACAAGCTAATCATCGAAGTTTAAAACTTCAAATTAAACTTAAAATTTAGCAACATCGTGAGAACCTAACTACTATCACTTTTGCACTTTATGGTATTTTTGTTTCATGGATTTCGGAGGGCTATCATTTCTGAATATCTATGATCCACTTAGAGCAGGAATTCTCCCACTTGAACACAGAAGGAAAGTTGCATCCCTCTGCATTTTTTACCGACACTTCTTCATGACACCATCCACCATGATAGGTCATATCCTGCCTAACTCATGTTCGCATAACTCGATCTTCTGCGAGCAGTCACCCACATGCTGTTAGTATACCCAAGTCCAACACCCAGCTCCAGCTTTCCTCCTACATCCCTTAAACAGCCAGGCTATAGAACTCTCTCCCTCCAACTGTTTTTTTCCTGATGTTCTGAACATGGATCACTTCAAGTCCGCAGTTAATGCACATTTGTTATATAAGTTTAACATGTATGATTTCAGCAAGTTATTGATTACTTGTGATGTATCAAAATGTATCTAATGGCCGCCTTTCATCTACAGGCACCACCAGGCCTTGAATTTATGATTAAAACAAAAGTGCCTCATCACTTACTGGTAACATCGTGCCAGTTGCCGTCACACAAGAAGCCGTTGCCTTCAGCAGCGGAGTATGTAGTTTGGAAGGTACCTGCTCCATTCTGGGCCGTCAAGTAAAGCTAAAACACAAGAAGAGAAACGGGTTAAAGAAAATGCACAGTACTGGTTGATGATGGAAAATGTTTCATCAAAATTTCACATTTCATTGGTTTCCAGGTGAAAGTATATTACATTTGCATTATAATGTGGGACTAATTCACTTCATATGCCATAAAAAGTTGAGGGATTGGCAGTTTGAACAGATGAAGTTTTCCATTAAAGTTCCCCTTTAAAATGCTAAGGTGTGTATGTCAACAATTAACATTGTTCCTCATATTGATTTCTGCGTTTAATAGTACTTTGTCAGCAGTGGGGATTTGTGTGGCAGATTTGTCAAGAACGAAGTGTCCTGTTGTAACGAAGTGTTCTGTAGTTCTCAACTACACTCTCCTGTACGATAGTGACATTCTCAGAATACCATCTGTTCACAGAAGGTTTGAAAGCAGCTGATATTAAAATGATGTTGTTCTGCAAGTACTTAATCTTATCTTTAAAATCCGGATAATCTCTTAGCCATTTCACACTCACCACTCCTTCTCTCATTTCCAGAGATATGAAGTCCATCTGTGGATTATCCACTGAGAAAAGGACACCACTCTTCACTCGAGGCTTGATGGACATTCGAACCTCCATGTTCACACCAACGTTAAATGTTGAAACTGCATGACGGAGAAAGAAACATAATATACATTATTATATGTACATTCACAATAAATTGTGCACTGAAATTCTCTCAATATCTTTTTTATCAGTCCTTATACATATATTTTTTTTGGGGGGGGGAGGGGGGGAGGGGGGGAGGGGGGAACAGGCAGGGACTTTTTCTTGCAATACACTCTCTTCTCTTGAAACGATTTATATTGAATAGCATACATCAAAAAAATGCCAGCAGTTTCCACTTGCCACAAAAAAGAACATGTATCTGTTCACAAAAAATCTCTGTTTTTCCTAGGTCCTCAGATTTGGAATAACTTTCCAGATAGAATAAATAATCCATTTAGTCAAGTTTGAATAACTTTAAAAGAAGATACAGAGATTATTTCATGAATGTACAATCATAAAAATTGTAAAATATTATACATGAAGATATGTGCAATAACAATTCAATACTATATATTTTAGGGACACTTCTTCCAGTCTCCAGCAAGTTTCGAAGACATGGCCGCAACGTCAGTGCGACCTGCTGGAGACTGGATTCTCACAGAAACAGGGAGGTCACAGCGATGTCTCCGAGATCTGCTGGAGGCAAGAGGAAGACTCCAACAAGAATGTAATATGTTTGATTTTCCAGAAGCTCCCTGAAGACAGAAGTCATGAACTGGTCACCAAGTAGACTGCAAGGTAGTGAGATACATGTATAGCCTTAAATCATCTACCGCACTTACACTGCTTAACATATCCTTTGTTCGGCCCAAAGTAGACACCAGGTTCGAGGGATGAATAGCAGCCCGATACCTCATATTCATCATCTCTTGGTGGGAATTCTTGACCATTAATAAGCAACTCCTTCATGCAGCCAAGAAGACTCACTTGACTTATTTCCTATTCAGAAAAAATACAAGTGAAAGTTATGACAATCATGAAAGCAATACTTACAAGGAGACTCCAAAATCATCCAACCAATAATCAATCCATCCAGTCATCCAACTATAAGTCAATCCATCTATCCATCCAGTCATCCACCTATCAATCCATCTATCAATCCATCCAGTCATCCAACTATCAATCAATTCACTCCTTTCACATACATAACACAGAGCTCCACACTAATCTGTTTGGCAGGTTGCCGGATCAGGCAAGCAATCTTCTGTTTTCATTCATTTAGTTGCCTGAAAAAAAAACCTTCTACGTGCCCAAACAAGCAGTTTACTTGTTTGAAGTATACAGACTCTACTTAATTGGAATTTATGCAAAACTGAAACTGAATTGAAAATCACTAGTTTTTAATATTCTCTTGATTTTAGAAATGAACATTTGAACTTGCCCATTTGGGCAAGTAGAATTAATTTCCATAAAATTTCCCTTGCCCAGAAGTAAAATTTACTTGTAGCGGGCAAGTGCTAGTGCCGAGCCCTGCATAAGAGAAAATCTCTACTTACGTCTACGTCGTTGCTGTTCACAGTCAGCATATCCTGTGGTGGCACCCCACCCCAGTAGAAAGGTGTCGTCGTCGACAGGTATCGGTTCCCGCCAGACTTTCCCTCTGATGCGACAAGCTCTCCATCGATGTAAAGCTCACCATCCCTTCTATCCCTCACTGTGTGGACCTGAGTTATAAACATATAACACAAGGGAGAAAAATAAATGCATTAGGGAATCTCATTGGCAACCCTCCCATAACACAGCAAAAAAATTATTCATGTCCTTAGGCTATTTATAGAGGATTACAAATTACCTAGATTTTGAAAAATGAGCAAAAAACCAATAGTTGTGTAGTGTAAGTTCTGGGCACACGGTTTCATTCTAGAACAGGGGTTCTCAATTATTTTTGTTGAAGCGCCAAATTTGTTTTTGAGAATTCACTATGCGCCACTATGTAACATAACACGCGAAGCGAGCGCAGGGATGCCAACCTCATACAAGTAAAAAAAATATATTTTCAGTCTAGAAAAAAGGGATTTTTGCTTGTAAAAAGGTATTTTTATCTATTTTTACCAGAAGTGTGCACAATGTGATCCCACCAAAAAGGGGCATTTTGAGGCATTTAGCTCAAAATCACAAGTATTTGCAACTAAAAATAGAAGTAAATATTGCCAAAAAAACTAACAATTGGCATTACTGTGAGTGGAGCAAGCAAAGCCTCGCGGCGTGGGGTTGAGGGGCCCGCTGAAGAGCCCCTGGTGGGGGTCGAGGGGGCAGAGCCCCCCGAAGCTCTTAGATATAAGTCGTTTTAAGTCGCCCAGAATGGCTCTAATTAATGAAAATTACCGAAATACAAATTCAAACAAATTACACAATTTATAATTTTTATCACAGCGGCTTCCATGTAATGCGCCACAGTGCTTCGGAAGGCTCGATGCACCAAAAGTGGCGCACGCGCCGCTATTTGAGAACCCCTGTTCTAGAATAAAATAAACTATACAAGGATTCTGCTATGAAAATTCTGTAGGACAAGTTGACTCATTTTAAATGGGCAATGATAGGCATGCCTTGTAACAGATAAATTTGTTGTGTAGACTCTTCGGGCATGAGAGAAATTCAGTGCTAGTATGTTCATGCTTGATTCTTCATTAGTAAACAAATTCAAGAAAATCCTTTCCAGCCAGGAGATACACTCCAGCCAGTGTACAGAGTTATATATTTCAACCAGATTGATTACAGCTGCATTTTTTTTATTCTCCCAATCATATCACTGCCCTTTAAAGGCCCACTGTCAAGGGTCAATTCAACTACCGAGAGGACGAGTACTAGATACAGGCACGTACTCACGAATATGGCCTGTTGCAGTGCCATAGTCTACATATGGCTGGAGAAAAACAAATGCTGTTTTACCACAACACTAGGAGTTTTCTGTTGCATTATGGGTAGCATTAGTGCCCCAATTTAAAAATAAGAGTCAAAAGAGGCCGTTTTTCCATTCTGCCATGACAGCGGTCCAGTAAGGCTTAATGTGCATATAACTATGAAATGTGTCCATCTCTTCCTTACCGTGTGCCACTCGCCATCATTGATGGGCACGATCGATTCTACCCTCACTTTGCCACTGCCGAGGTCGAAGACCATGACTGGTGCTCCGTTTCGAAGGAAGAGCGCCAGTAGGTCAATCTGGTTGGCGTCTGCGGCGTAGTAGATGAGACCATTCCTGGCACCAGTGCGGACTTTCACAGAAATGTTGTAGCTGTAGGAAAGAAAATAAGTATGGTCAACTTCGCCCTAGTCGAATGTCTGGGAACCCACCAATCACGTAGACTTACGACGAAATTTGAGTTGCAGTTTTATACACAATTTATGATAGAGATGAAGATATCAGGGAAATGGAAGCTAAAAGTATCATGATTGTACCAATGTAGGGGAAAATGAAAATGGCAGAGAGGGAATGGGAAATTTCTTTGTGGTCATGCTGACAGGCAGAGATCAAAAGGTCAAACCATTGAGACCATCAAGAATTACAGTTGTGGCCACTTTGACCGAGGCGAATAATTTAACACAAGTTTGGTCCCCATTGGCAAAATTCGAGTAAAAAATTGATTCAAAACAAAAACTTCCTATTGACAATACACACAGTAAATTGGGACTGTCAAAAATATTTGACATAGGCAAGAATTTGAGATGTGAGTTATACGAAGTGATCTGTACATACTTCATTGTTTTAACCGAATATTAACTGGGGGGGGTCAATTTGACCCCACCCCACCTCGACGAATTTAGCGACCATGCCGCCGCGCAAAATTTTTTCACCGCGTCGATCGCAGACTTTTTACTTTCAAGTCTTGCGCATCTTTTGAGACTGTTTTCGCGAAAATCGGATGTACCGTTACGACGCTGCGCGACTTTTTATACATGCATGTCAACCCCAAAATTGCTCAAAAACGTGATTTCGTGTACAAAATCAATGGGAATTGTGTTTTCAACCATAAATCATAAATGTATGATTATTTTTGCTTTTACTGGTTGAAATGAATTACTTTTATGCCGTTTATAATTGCAAAAGTGTCACCAACAAATTTCATCAAAAAGACAGAAAACAAAAGGTCAAAAAAACAAAGAAATACATAAGAAATTCACAAAACAATAAAATACATAAGAAATTAATTCCAATTCGGCAAATGTTTTTGTAGATAATTGTTAGAAATGTCAAGATGAATATCTTCACCAAAAATTAGCATTCTACTAGCTTTTTTTAGTGAGTTATAGCCGAAAACATAATTTCATACACTTATTTGCATAATTAATTACTTAAAAATAGAAAAAATAAGTTTTTTTGAAAATTTTACTATACAGTTGTGCAGTTTACATCCGGCTCTATGCGCATGCAAATTTCGCGGCGATCGCGCGATCGGCGGCCGAGATCTGAACGGGGGTCAAATTGACCAACCCCCCCCCCCCCCAGTAAAAACCTGGTCTGAAATAGCCCAGTTAAAATAGGGTTAAAGACACAAGTTAACATTTTGCAACTTTAATAAAACAAAAATTGTCAAACTTGGATAGCTGAGCTACATGATAGTGCTGAAATGGACACAAAAAATGCTAACATACAAGAGCTTGGGAAGCTATGCTGCCACTGGCATGGTATGCTTGGATAAAAAATCCCCCTGACTTATTGCTCAGGTGGAGAATAAAGTAGTCGGACGTCTAACACAGTAGTCTGTGGGAGGAAATGGACAAGGTCAGGAGAAAATCACACTGGATACTTGGATTTTCGCTCTTTTAAAGCACTAAATAATTATTTTGAAGTACAATTTTTCTGGGTTTCATTCTTAGGCCGTATCAAAGCATGGAGGATTACGTAACTCAGATTAATTAAACTGTGATGATTGTTGAATTGTGTCTTTAACTTTAAAAGGAAATGGCAAGATTGGAATAGTCCTCAATTCAGGATACAATGCTCTCAGAATCGAGTACACTGTTTAAAATTTCTGCTGTGAAAATTTCATAGTCATACATTTCTCAATTGTTGTACAATTATTAAAATGCTGTGATGATGAAATTTTGTTGTGCAGCTTCCTATGAGATCAATTTCTATCGGGGCTGGAGATTAATTCAATACAAATTAGTTAATGCTTGTTTCTCCTCAAGTAAAGACATTCAAGACAAACCCTTCGAGTATGAATATACAGTTCAGCCAGTGTATAAATGGTATATGTTTCTACTCATTTGTTTCACGAGACAATTTTTACTTCTCCCAATCATGTCACTGCCCTTTAAGAGGTAAATTCCTGAGAATACTGTCCATTGAAATGACGATTTCTTCCCCCTTTTTTTTTATCTCCAGTGACAGAGCACACATTTGACAGGACTCCAGGGGAACAGCTCAGGGTCAATCCACAAGGAATCGTCAAACTGGGGGCCATCAAGGATATCATGGACAAGGTATGGTACTTACACCTCCGCCAAACGAAGTTTGAAGGGGGTATGTAGGAATCAGCATGTTGTCAGTCGGTCGGTTACAGGGGCGGCGGCAGGGTAAAGTCGTAGGGGGCGATGGGAGCTTCACGGCCAAATCATATCAGTTTATGGCCACACAATAACAATCTGGGAGGGTGGGTGAAATTTTCCAAAAACACTACCCCACCCCCTTAATTCTGTTACTTTGAAAACAATATGGGGGCAGCCGTCCCCCTAACCAACAAACCCCAACCCCCCCCCCCTTAACATTTCAAAACCTTCACAAAGTGTACTTCATTCTCAAAGTTAAAGCCGACGTACAGTTTTGGTAAATGGTCAAAAATGAAATTCTTTGCAATTATGTTTTAGATACACCTTTATAATCTATCATGCCCTGAAAATTGCTCGCTCTGAATCTCTACCCATTTTTAGAAATTACTTAATGTTAAATGGGGAGGCGGGGGGGGCGAACACTTCCCATAGGTATGTTACATACCACTAGATGCTCTCTTTTAATTTGGAACATCATAATTGTCATGATACATACACATGTTTGGCAGTTGGTTGTTGATGTTGTTTTTTTGGATGTCTGGGTAAAGAATAGAGTACTTTGTGAAAGATTGAACAAAATTCTCTGTTCGAGGCCAAAACTGTACTTTGGCTTTAGAGAGTTTAGGTGGTAGGTTATGCAATACAATTTGTTTTAGTTCATACAGCTGGTTGGTTAAAGGACAACCAGTTTTAAACAGTTTACCCTATTTGGTTATTTTGCCCATCCTGCTAACAGGGCAAGCACTGCCTCCTGCGATGTCATCCCGCCGCACGTCTGTGGAGCAATTGAGACCTGAATGCAGTGATACGCCCATCTCATCTTCCTGAATGCCAGACTCCCGGTCAGTCGTCAAGGAGAATCAGGGTCATGACCTAACCCCCGAACTGAATAATGGTTCCAGGAAACTCTACAGAACGGGAGAAACTCAAGATGCCTTGCCAGTCTTCAGCGAGGTCAGGGTTATAACGGCATTTAATCCAACCATTTATCTCGCGTTGTAGCCGATTTTTATTTTTTTTAATTGAATGTATTAACCGCTAAACTACCGGGCGGGCCGCTGCTCCCTCGACGAATTTCACGATTTACGGCTGCAGCTTGAAAATTTTTGACCTGGCCGTTCAGCTGGCTTTTTACACTTTCAAGTCTCCGTGTCATAACATGTAAGACCATTTTCTTGAAAGAAATCTGAATCGTACCCGTTGCGACGTGCGCGACTTTGTCGTAATAGTATGAATCTCCATCAATTGCTGAAAACGTGATTTTGTGTACAAAAATCTAATGCAACTTGGGTGTTTTCAGCCCAAAATATCATAAATGTATGATTATTTTACTTTTACTGCTGAAATGGATTAAGTTTATGCTGTTTAATGATCGAAAGTGTCCCCATACAAGGTCATCGAAAAATTAATAAAAACAAAAGGGTTCAAACAACAAGGAATACATACGAACTATCATAAAAGAACAATAGATTACTGTCTGATTCGCAATTTTTTTGTCGATTAATGTTAGAAGATGTCAAATGAATTTTACCCAAATTTAGCATTTACTAGCTATTGTAGCGAGATTATAGGCAAAAACATATTTCATACACTTATTTACCTAATTATACTTAAGAAATATAAAAATTCTATTTTTGGTAAAATTTTACTATTACGTCTTGTAGTTTACATCCGGCTCTAGCGCGGTGAAATTTTCGCGGCGATCGCGCGATATGCGGCCGGATCTCGGGGGGGCGGGGGGGGGGGGCCATGTATGGTTCCTGTGAACAAAGAAGCCCCCCCCCCCCCCCCCCCCCCCCCCCCCCCCCCCCCCTCCCTTATTTAAGACTCTGTTAATAATATTCGAAACAATTCATGGCAAATCACCAGTATATATACAACAGCTTTTAGAATTAAAATCATCTACTCAAATGCACTACCGCCTCCAAAGTTCTCAAGATAATACACTACTGAAACATCCATCAGGAAAGTCAAAAGTTACCCTTGGTGACAGAGCATTTTTGTATGCTACCCCCAAACTGTGGAATAATCTTCCATTGTTTGTGAGAAAATCGCCTTCCGTAAATGAGTTAAAAACCCCACTTGTTTAATAATGAAATTTAACTTGTGTTTGTTACATGTTTATACAAAATAATTATATTGTAATGTGCAGTACAGTATATTATTATAGTATCTGCGCAATATAAATATCCTTTATTATTGTTTTCTTTCGTTGTATACAGCTATGATTCCACTGACAACAGATGGCCAGTGGTTTGCACACATCAAAGATGCCGTCAAGATTCAACAGAGAAGGGAAATCTGGATGTCTGAACAAAAGGCAAGGAAGATTTTTTAAATTTATACATCACTGGCAAATGATGCAGAACGCTATACCCATGGGTACTGTTGTACTCCGGGATAGCATGCTGTATAGTGCCCTCTGGTGTCAATTAGAAGTACAGTTGAAAAGTAAAGGTGCAGGTGTTGCACTGGTGCACAACAGACAGACATGAAATGATGTTGAAAGTTATTTTTAAGGCCTTTATATTGAAGAAAGACCACTTACCAGAACATTTTACACAAAATGAGTTTTTCAACCTTGAAAAGTACACTAAGATCTAACTTTAGACAGTTTGCTAAACCCAGGTTACAGCACTAAAAGAATAAATAAATAATTCAACAAAATGGTGAATTTCTATGTCATACCCCAGGCTACCATACCATCAAATCTTGATGGTTTGTGCTTTTTTTCTATTATCTACCACTTGCATATTTGCACAAAGATGTGTCATGGGAATGCACATAACTGAAAGTAACTAGATGTCCATCAATGTCCTTATCTTACAGTTTGACGAAGACCAGATGGATGAGAGCATTTTGCCCGTCGTTGGACCCCTCACGCTGCCGGCAGATTACGACAGCGACGCAGAGTCCATGCTGACCGAGTCCAGGGCCGATAGCACCATCGATTCGGACCAGGAGGTGGATCAGATGTCGCCCACCGCCACACCGACGACCTCGAGCGCACCGGAGTCATCCTTCAGCTTCCCCGCAGAACAAGACGAACCCAAAGCTGTAAGTGACATTAAATAAGTGAAGATTGTTATGTATGATCTTAG
>JZLH01S0062599.1:58659-70788 GCA_001188425.1 Eucidaris tribuloides | reverse complement strand
CCGGTAACACTGAAAACAAACTAAGTGGAATGCATGTCTCTAAGCTGAATAGATTTTTCTTGAATTTGTTTATTTTGGGAGAAATGATAAATAGAGGATTATAGAGCAGTACTGAATTCAAGTATGACCATGATAGAAATTGAAGGAAAAAATGCCAAGTTTTGCAAAAAAAAATTGTCTGTCACGGTATGTTAATTGTTAAAGAGAAGTTAAACATTATCTGACCACTAAATTTTCACAGCAACAAAATGAACGTTTCGCTTCATTCTCAAGGGCGTAGGCTGGGGGTGGGGGTGCACTGGGTGCACGTGCACCCCCCCCCGCAGAGCCATAGGAGTTCCACCCTAATAGCAAAGAAAAAAAAATTTGCACCACCTTTTTTTTGCTTTCAACGCCTGATGTTCTCAACTTAGTTCCACCTCCCTAAGATGTGCACCTCCCTGTTCCACTTTAGTTCCACCTCCCCAAGATGTGCACCTTCCCATGCCCAAACCAGCATACGCCCTTGATTCCGGAATAATTTTATCTCCAATGGAGATTGTAACTAATCATGCTATTTTCCTTCAACAGGATGCTAAACGTTTATTATAGTTAGGCTCGTTTGTAGGTGAATAATACAACAGTCTCTAGTAAATTTAGTGCTGAGATGCCCAGATAAGAGGTGAAGTAGTCTGATACTGAATTTTTACGCCTACGCTATCGAAGATTGGATTTGGAATCAAGCGAACTGAAGGCAGTGTTCGCTAAAGAAACACTGGATTATTGTTCACAATACCGGAAACCCAACCATCCAAACGTTTATTTAAATAGTCTTGAACATAACATGTATGTACTTTCATCGTCAAACAATGTCATACTTTCGGTGACGTCAATCCTGAAATTGATTCAAAGAAAACTCATGATTAATAATAATAATAATAATAATAATAATAATAATAATAATAACAATAATAATAATAAACTGACACTTATACAGCGCATGATCAATATAAAACTGCTCTATATGCGCAGATTTGTGAATACACTTGTAAACAAGCAAAGCGATCTTATAGTAAATTCTCTTTTCAACGGGTAACCAGTGTAATTGTTTCAACAGTGGAGTCGCCCTATCGTATTTCCTGGCCTTACAAACAAGCTTGGCAGCACGATTCTGAATAAGCTGTAATCTATCAATATCTACCCTATTAGCATTTATCAACATAGAGTTTGAGTAATCTAATCAACTGAGAACAAGTGATCTGACAGCATGACTACGAGCTTCAATGTATATCTTTGCAGATGTGTCAATTAATTAATCAACCCAACTCTTTATAATAATTGATTTGAATCTTAACCTCAAATTCTGATGTGATAGTCGAGTTTTATGCACAGGCCATTAGATTTTGCAATCATTCTTTCGTTAGGAACTGAATGAAAAATATTGAAACCGAACGTTAGTAAAATCAGGTCCTTCCTATTCTATGGCGGAATTAAATTTAGAAGGGATATAAATGAAATAGAACGGGATTGTTATGAAGTATGTGTTGAAATTCTTTGGGGTGACTTTGAAATAAAAAACAACAACATTGAAGTGACAAGGATGCCCGTTTATTTCAATACATAGAAAACAACGTGGTGCACAGTGGATCTGCTTCATGGATACAAAATAAATTGGCACGTGACCGTGATACGTTCCCACTGGGATAATTTCAAATATTATCGAAACATACCTAATAATCTGAAAAGAAAATTGAGGAAGCATATTATTATCACAACAAAAACTTCGGTACCGATATCAAAAAGAATGGGAAGATCTTGAAAAGTCTCTTACACGATTAAAACAAAGTAGTCACTGATGAGGTTGGAGTTGGACGCCAAGGAGAGACATGCTTACTGCCTTAAAAAAAAAACGCATCATGGTGTTGAATGAATTTGTAAACAGCTCAGCAATGTACATCTGAAGTTAATAATGTAATTCTATGAATAAAGCTGACTGTGAAGTTAAGTTTAAAGAGATATCGGTGGATTTTGTAGAAAAAAAGTGAGCAACGTAATATTGGGATAGCCATGGAAGGTTACACCCAATAAATGAGATAGTGATTACCTACTAAATGCAGGTTATGCAATAAATTATTTTCTGTGAATATTAAGATAAGATGTCGAGATGTAATCCTAGATTAGCAATTACTTTGATGATTTTTTTTCTCGAAAGTCTCATTCTATCGCTTGCATATGTCGCAGTATCATACGAGTCCCTTTTTACTTTATATTCTTTATTTCAACCTATGATTATTGTTGCACAAAATATCTCTAAGTCCCCCCCCCCAAAAAAAAGACAAGTTCTCAATACTGAATCAAAACTTTACATTATGCCCTATACGTTTGACTGGCAATCAGAGTCGAACAAAGAATCAGACAAGTATCTTCACGCAATCACGCTGGACGACATAGCCCCATCATACATCGTACATTTTCATTTTTCATTCATTCATTCAGGATATAGCAGCTAAATATCTGAATTGCACATGATTTACATATTTTTGTAATTAAAAACAATGATATACTAGTATTATACATTAAAAATCAATTCACATAATAATATGAGAAATCAACAAACATGCTAAAAGAATTTCAGCTGCAGTAATTCATGTAAGCTATTAATGTACACTTAATTCAATTTGATTAACAATTCTGGTATGTTAAAGGACATATTCAAATTTGTGTACGATAAAACAGTTGAGTCCGGAATGAGGCTTATACTGATAAAAAGTGCCACTTAAAAATGAAACTGAGTTATTATGCGGTAGAAATTTATACTCGATATTCGCTGGATTGTCTCCTCAGTCCTCACAGTTCCCCTTATTATAAAAACAAGTTCACATCTATAGTCCAATTCAGTTCTCTCCAGGATTTAAAAAATAAATGTATTAAGATATTTTACAATCCACGAAATAAAAATCCCTGTATATGTAAATGTAATTACCGGTGCCGCATATTTTTTTTTCTTTGTGTACGGTATTTAGAGATATTGAACATGTCTTTATGTTTTTTTCTAAAATAATTTTTATGTTAAATTTGTAACCCCCGAGACTACCCTGTTTTTCCTTTTAAGGAAGACGAGATTAAAGGAATGAATGACAAAATAGAAAAATAAATAAATGAATAAATGAATAAATGAATACACTGTAAAAAATATTGGGTAAACTATACTGGATAAATCAGAATTGGGTAAAAGTTGGGTAACCTTTTCCCAACTGCTTTGCTACATGCATTTACCCAAAATGTGGTAAATATTTTTTCGCCCAATATTGGGAAAACCACTGAGCGAAATGAAATTGGGAAATAATTAAGGTAAATTGTAAACACTGGGTAAAACGTTAGTAAAATATCAAAACTGTTTTGCTTCATGCATTTACCCAACGTATATTAATCTCTTTTTTTACCCAATGCCGGGGGAAAACACCGATTGAATCGATTCTCGCGTATTGTGTGTAATAAACTTGTGTGCGTGCGTGTGTGTTTGGGGGTGCGCATGTGAGTGAATGTGTGTTTGTGTGTTTGTGTGTGTGGGTGTGTTTGTGTGTTTGTGTGTGTGTGTGTGTGTGTGTGTGTGTGTGTTGTGTGTGTGTGTGTGTGTATACATGTATATGTGTTTGCGTGTAGACCTGTTTGTGTGCGTGTGTTTGTGTTTGTGTGTGTGTGTGTAATATCAATTCAATTTATTTCCAATAATTGACCACGCGCAAATTTCAGAATAGCTAGGCGCATGCAATACTTAACGCTACAGGTTTAGACATACATGTCAAGCGAGGAAACTTAGCTTATGCATATTCATATTCTAATATGCATAATTGGAAACAATAACAGTTTAAGCTTGATTAATTAATTTGAAATAGTGTTTTAGACATAACAATTACCCTAGTGTTTATAATCAACTGTTTAACAAAAGTAGCAAACAGATAAAACTCATGGAAGTGATAACTTTTAATAAGGGACTCACTGTTTGCCAAAAATGTCAGGGTAACTATTACTTTTCTTGCCTTGAAAGTAGCTGGTATGTGGTATATATAGGAATCCAAAAGTATTGTACAGTAGGCAGGAGTTACTCCTTGGATTAGGTTATAGGATTAGGATAGAATATGATTGATAGGTTAACTTAGAATTAGGATAGGACCTGATAATGTAAAACAATAACGTGGAAAAACATATATATCTAGATTCTGAAGCATTAGTTTTCATTATTTATATACTTTTCCAAATTCTGGATTGGGTAAAGTTTAACCAATAGTTGGTTGGACACATAATTACCCTTATGTTGGGTAAATTTTGGGTAAAAAGACAGATGGGTAAATTTTACTGGGTAAAATGAATGGGTTAATTTAAATTACCCAACAAAAGAGCAAATTCTGGATTGGGTAAAATTTAACCAATAGTTGGTCGGACACATAATTAACCTCATGTTGGGTAAATTTGGGGTAAACATTTACCCAATATTTTTTACCGTGTAAATTAAAGGCATTGTATAACAATATCTTCACTTTAAAAAGTCTGTGAGCTACATGATTCCCACGCTCCTAGTGTCTTTAATAAGGTCTGAAAACGAAGCCCTGAAGAATTACACTTTAAAATGATCATTAAGTGCTGTAAAAAAAGTATAAAAAAAAAAAAATCGTTGAGAGACCATTCCAGCCCGCATTCCAGTTTTCTTCCATAGACTGCCACATTGTGTTCCAGAATTTTCATCGCCCAATTCACGTGTCATTTTTTTATCTGTGCATGTTACAAGTGACAGCATAACTGTCTGAACTTTTGTGTGTTCCAGGATGTTCATTTGTCTATTCAAACACTGTCAGATATGTCAGATAGCAAAGTTTGACAATTTATTAAACGGGTCTTAGGCTCTAAATAAATAAAAATAAAATGATTCTTTTTCTCACAGACGGAATCCATCCATTATCCATAATCAGAAGTTTGATGTATTTCCTCTTTCGGATTTTATCCGATATGATCCCGGATTCCAACCCAGAGTGAGGGCGGGTTGGCCCAAAGGGCAGAGCGGGTTTGGGTCTGGAAGATGGTAAGAGTTCTCTGTAGTGGTGACGTCATGTTCCGAAAATAAAATTTGGGAATCCCAGTCTAGAGTGCGTCATGATGCTGGGAAGATCTTTCCTGCACAGGCACAACGCGTGCGCGGATCTTGTAACGGTGTGGTGTCGTATGGCCGTATAATGCACGTTCGGTCAACGCAAAAACGAGCGAGATAGCTGCGGGTAAAGATCTGATTGTATGACGAACACATGCACAGTCTATACAATCGCACGGAAATAATGTGTATCCTCACGCGCACGTACACTGTGAATTGTGATCTCTTCCGAGTGTATAATCCTGTACGGACGTACATCACAATTACCAGTGTAGTGCGAGTGGAAAAACCTTTAACTGTACCGGCAGATGTGATTATTTAAGGAAGAGTGCTCTGGTTTGGGCTGCATCTGAGGCTGGGCTCCAACACAAGTGAACGATTAAAATCCCTCTTTCGAAAACCGGGCGGAGACAAGTTGCACAACATTCATCAGGCCACAGCTGCAGCGCAGGTGAGCTGAGTCCTATCTAAATTAGATTAGAGATCTAGATTAGATTCTAATCCGTGTGTGTGTGCGTTTGTGTCTGTGAATGCATTGGTAGATAATTGGAAGCAGTTTTTATAATTAGATCTCTATGGAGATAAAACTTTGGCTTAAAGTTGATATTCATAGGAAATAAAATTCAACAAATTTAGCTTACTTTATAATTTAATGAGTTATCTCAACATTTATACAGCTAACATGCCATGAAAGTGTGTCAGCTTCGGGTTTTATGAAAATAAAATTGTGATAAATTGACCCTCTCTCATCTCCGAAACCGGCTACAGGAAAGGGCCTTTTTGTGTGACGTCAGCACCCCACGTCCGCAAATCCCCACACACGCTCTCCGACAATCACCGAATGAGGGCGTCAACAACTTTACGGCGCGACAGGCACCGATAGTGGGGGAATTTTATGAATGAATTGGCCGCGCATGCGCACTCATTGCATATTTACCCTGCACGCTTCGTACGATCTGGTCTGCCTTGCGATTCCGAACACAACGATACCAAAACCTACGTAGTTTTCTACTTTCATCGATTTTTAAAGACTGGTCTTCGATGACATCTGAAGAGCTATTTTGTCACCGATAGTCGACTGAAATTCAAATTTCTGTAAGTAGTCTCGTTTTCGTTATTTTAGTGTGCGATTTCGACGATGTCGTGTTGTAATCTGTGGAGTTCATAGCTTCGATTCATGCATGTGCATTGTGTATAGAGCGTGTGTGTTGACTTCGACTCACCTTTGTATGCTCGAAGGGCGTGTTATGAACCAGTATATCGATTGCATTGATTGTTCCGTGCGTGCGCACCTGCGGTGCCGTTGGTGTGCGTGCGTTTTTGTCCGTCGCTTTATGACGTCATGTTAAATCACGGTCGTATGCTCGTGATCGCTATTTTTAGAAAGCATGCAGCATCAGCAACCGCGTGTATGCATATATGCATGCATGCTTGCGGCGCGGGCCCGTTGCATTGCATTGTGTGTTGTGTGAATTGAATGCTGTGATATACTAGTACATCAACGTTGCATTGTGTGTTGTGTGAATTGAAATCTGAATGCAATTAAAAGCTCCTAAGCTAAAGCTTTAGTAAAGCGGAGACTTTTTCAGAATTGTACAGTAAAATTAAGGGATGTTAATTTCTTAAGTTTGACACAAGTTTGCATGTCTAACGTTAGACTCAAACAGTTTAGAATTAAAATTAGAACTAATATAAATTAGTGAATAGTGTAAGAATTTGAATGAGACCTTGCCAATGTTAAAGATAATATTTTTTCTCCAGCTATCTGGCCTGATATTCTGATCGATAAATCATCTAACATGATCATGATAAAATGTTGATGTCATGTTTGTGTGCAGATGTTTGTTCAGATTAGAATATCATTCAGAAAATTTGGGATTTTTCATCTGGGAAGTACAAGTTTCAGAAATATTTCCACTTTGACATTTACTCATTTGAATCCAAAAATCAAACTTAAAAAAAAAATGTGAATTTCAATGAAGAAGTAAGTTCATTTTCTTTGATCACAACTTATTGTGCATAGACTTTATGAATTTTACATTAAGGTTCAGTTATTTAGCTCATTTTATCTCCAAGCTATTCCATATCCGGCATCCTGAATAATTCTATTTTTGCTTCTAAAATTTCACTTTTCTGTGAAATCATTGTTTTTGTTTTGGCCGCATGCTATATGCCTGTAGATTTTCCTGTGACGTGCACTTTCTCAATTTTGAGAAATGCACCATTTTATTTTTAATTTTCGCTTGAAATTTATTATTTCAATCATTATGTACAATTCTGTCATTCTAAAACAAATGGAAATTTCAGAAGGAATATAAAATGTCATTATTTTTTAGTATTGGTTAAAGCCACAGGCTAACAATGAGCACAGTTAATAAAATTAGTGAGCTACATAATCCTCCATGCTCGTGTCTTTGATAAGGTCTAAAAGTGACACATTGAAAAAATTGTATTTCAAAATTATTTTGTGCTTTTAAAAGAAAGTATTGAAGTTGACGGGCCCTGTTTTATAAAAGTTAATATCACCATGCATCATGTCAACTTGACATTCTACTGCAATATTTTTAAAAATCCAAGGCTCTGTCTGATTGGCTGTGAAACAAGGTTGCCATTGTAGTTCACAGTTAAATGGCAAGTCAACATGTTAACTTTTATGAAACGGGCCCAGATTTACCTGCCCATGCATTTTCTCCCAGACTTAGATCTAGGCCATTTTGTACTCCACTGAATGTGACCTACATTTAGGATTCCAAGACTGAAGTGGCATGGCATCATGTTTAAGTGCCTAATCATGATTATGTGGGCATGGAAATGATGGAAACTTGTATTATTAATGTCACATAGCATAGTAGCCTACTCAGATCAGTAGGTCTGGCCTGGCTGGATCAGTGTCAAATTTCGGTCAAGTGAGAAGTTTTGCCAAATATTCTTCATTTTGATTTTTTTAGTGCAAATTGTTTCTTTTAAAGATTCAGCTTTACCTTTATATTTTAAAATGCACTTGAAAGAACTTAAAAATATCTTCGAAACCTTTGCTTTTGTATTTGTTGTTTTGCTGAAAAAAAATTTGTGGGATATGTTTCATATACTGTACCATAATTAATAGTTACGATGCATGTATGAGAATTTCATTTTGATAAATGTATAAGCCCAATTACTATTTTAACATCATAATGCATTTTATTTTTGTCAAGAAATGAGTTAGGCAGGCTTAGACAGAGTTGAAAATTACTTGTATCAAACCCAATTTGAAATGGGAATTTTAATCATCTATTATTTGATAGCTGGTCATTACTGTGATTAATTTGGGTATCATGTAATTAAGGGTCAATACTTAATGTCTGCTGTAATGTCGTTTAATTTTTAGATACTGGACACCAAATTTTTGTACCAAACTTTTTCTTCTTTGTGTAATCCTGTTTTGTTTTGTTTTTTTTGTCCATGATGGTTCAATTCTGAAACTTTGTATGGTCTTGAATGTGACAGGAACAATATTTCGGTGAAAAAATATCTACATGTACATCCTTGTCCAATAAATTGATATTTGACTTTAACTGTGACATCACATGATTGGAACTGAACACATATAGATTATAAGAACGTGGAGTATTTTTCTGTTCAATAATAGATTTTTCAATGCATTGTAATTATTTCTTGAAGTTGGGGGAAATTAAATGACAAAGTATGAAAGTAATACATTTTTTAAAGCCTTTTGCATTTCATTTATTTTTGTCAACACAGATTCATGATGGAGGAGCATAAGAAAGCTCTTGGGAGGGCATGCAGGATTTGCTGCAGATTCTTCTCGGACAGGGAGCTTTCAAAAGCCAGCAAATACAGGGACCAGATCCTAGCAGTATACCGAGTGGACATCAGTGATGATGATCAGCACATCCATCCAGCTTGTATATGTGACAAGTGCAGGTTAGCACATAAAAATTTCTTTTCCTTTTAAATTCATACAGTAGACTCTATTCCAAAAATTCAGTCATGCAACAGTGTTGCTCATGTTGTGCGTCATATCTTTGTTACTCAACAGAGAATCTGATTTTTTTGAGCTGGAAACTTGGGCATTTAAAGTAGACACCATAATCCATTATCCATCCTGAGATCATGTTTATTTCATTGCTTCACACATGCTGTGCGAATAATAACAATTGTAAGTTGAATTAACTTAATGGCAGTGAAAATTACAGCGATTAGTAACAAGGACCAAGGAAAATTGTTTTACTGTTATGTCAGGTTTCTCGTCATATCAGGATACGGTAGCAAAACCAAAGAATATAAACAGCCTTGACCAGCTACATGAATATCATTGAATCCTGAACTTACAACTAAAGTCGGCTATGTGTAATGTGTTTCAGCCGCCCATCTTCATTGGCGAGTCTAACGTCTGTTCCACAATGCACTTAATTTGACCATTTCTAAGTTTCCCTTTAAAACGCTCCATGGTGTAACGGCCGGGGTCTGGCCCTGTCTGTCGAGTATGTTCACATCAAATCAGGTCGAGGACAAAGCCCGGAGGAACCGCGCAAGGTCCACATATACATGTAGTTTTCTAGCTGCACAGCCAGTTGAAATAGTAATTGGTGCCGTCTTCCGTGCAATGGCCCCGACGACAGCCTCATGGGGGAGGCTGTACACCACTCATTGGAGTCGTAGGTACACCTTGGACAGAAGTTGTATCATATTCCGTTGTGTGTCCCATAAATGGCCGCTGTTTCCCCTTTTTACATTCTGCATAACACACATCTTCATATCCACTCCAAGTCATTGAGATCTGCCATTAAAATTTTGCTGGTTAGAGCCACAGACTTTTGTCTTTTTCTGTTAGTACATGTACATTGTACACCTGTGGCGTTGAACTCTGCTTAATATTAGAGAGATGCCCGTGCAGTCTGTCTGAGCACCCTCTGTTAACTGTTTTAACATAACATGTGAACATAGGGAGTAATGGCTACGACACAAAACATTTAAGCATACATGCCGTGGTCCAAACTGACAGTTATTTGTCACACACAGGAAATACCACATACATATTATTCATTGTGTATGTCAGATATTGCTATTTGGCACAGTCCAAGGGTTGAGCCAATCGTTGAAACCATCACATGAAAAATAACCAATTCAAGTGTGAGAAAATGAAATTCCCAGGAAGAAAAGGGAAACAACAGGATTGCCTTGTCACTGAATTTGTATGTTTAGTTTGTTCTGGGTTGAGTTAAGTATTTCCTTGTCCTTTTGTATGCAGTTATTTGTCATGTCAAGTTTTCATTTGCACCACCTTTTTTTGCTTTCAACGCCTGATTTTCTCAACTTTAGTTCCACCTCCCTGTTCCACCTCCCTGAGATGTGCACCTCCCCATGCCCAAACCAGCCTACGCCCTTGAAACTCCTCGAATTCGTCCTCTATTGTCGTTGGCATCATGGAGTGTGCAACAATTTACGAGTTTATCGGAAAGTAATCGTGGTCAAAATTTGTAAACGGCCAAGTTAATTTTCTTCTTTGAGAGTCGGTTCTGGAGCGATTCAAAATTCTTCCAATCATAGGAATGACCTGAGCCTTCTTCACACTCCGACAATTTACGAGTTTATCGGAAAGTAATCGTGGTCAAAAGTTGTAAACGGCCAAGTTATTTTTCTTCTTTGAGAGTCGGTTCTGGAGCGATTCAAAATTCTTCCAATCATAGGAATGACCTGAGCCTTCTTCACACTCCGACAATTTACGAGTTTATCGGAAAGTAATCGTGGTCTAAAATTTCGTAAACGGCCTAAGTTACTTTTTCTTCTTTCGAGAGTCGGTTCGTGGAGCGTTCAAAAATTCTTCCAATCATAGGAATGACCTGAGCCTTCTTCACACTCCGACAATTTACGAGTTTATCGGAAAGTAATCGTGGTCAAAAGTTGTAAACGGCCAAGTTATTTTTCTTCTTTGAGAGTCGGTTCTGGAGCGATTCAAAATTCTTCCAATCATAGGAATGACCTGAGCCTTCTTCACACTCCGACAATTTACGAGTTTATCGGAAAGTAATCGTGGTCAAAATTTGTAAACGGCCAAGTTATTTTTCTTCTTTGAGAGTCGGTTCTGGAGCGATTCAAAATTCTTCCAATCATAGGAATGACCTGAGCCTTCTTCACACTCCGACAATTTACGAGTTTATCGGAAAGTAATCGTGGTCAAAATTTGTAAACGGCCAAGTTATTTTTCTTCTTTGAGAGTCGGACAGATTTTCTGGAGCGATTCAAAATTCTTCCAATCATAGGAATGACCTGAGCTTTCTTCACACTCCGACAATTTACGAGTTTATCGGAAAGTAATCGTAGTCAAAATTTGTAAACGGCCAAGTTATTTTTCCTCTTTGAGAGTCGGACAGATTTTTCTGGAGCGATTCAAAATTCTTCCAATCATAGGAATGACCTGAGCCTTCTTCACACTCCGTTGAACAAACGAAAGCAGTACATGTACATGTTTGTACAAGTGCTCAAGTTCGCGATTCTCCCACGGTTTCTCAGCACACAAAGCGATGAAAGGATGCAGTTCACATGTCCTGTAGACTCGCCTTTTTATGAAAGTATTTTTTTATTCTGATATCCAGTATCCACACTCCTTATAGCATGGTTCCACTGTATTTCTTTAAAAAATCCAGCATTTCTGAAAAATTAATCGAACAATACTTTTTCAAAATTTCAATTTATCATGGATATTGATAGAATGTTTTATCAATCATGCAATTTTTAAAATTTTGAATTACCTAACCACGTGACTACTGACCGAGTTGGTTGTGTACAACTTGTAGTGAATGGATTGAGGAGCACAACAATTTCAAAATGTTAATGTGTTTTAAAGTGTGATGGATTATTCTTTTCTTTGTACTCCATTTTAGACTTGCTTCTGGACGTGCGCATAAAAGGATAAAAGAAGGCAAGGTGTTCAGAGGCAAACTAGTAGCTCCTCAAGCCTTCACAGCGCACCAAGCTCCATGCAGTGTGTGTTCACGCTACACAGT
>JZLH01S0062599.1:46623-58609 GCA_001188425.1 Eucidaris tribuloides | reverse complement strand
CTTTAAAGTGTGATGGATTATTCTTTTCTTTGTACTCCATTTTAGACTTGCTTCTGGACGTGCGCATAAAAGGATAAAAGAAGGCAAGGTGTTCAGAGGCAAACTAGTAGCTCCTCAAGCCTTCACAGCGCACCAAGCTCCATGCAGTGTGTGTTCACGCTACACAGTTTACAGCTCTTCCCTTCAGCCAGAGTTATTACCACCTTCAACATCGGCAGCATCTTCATTGACATCTGCATCATCATTCTCAACATCAGCAGCATCTTCATCAACATCGACATCATCCTCGACATCAGCAGCATCTTCATCGACATCTACATCATCCTCGACATCGGCAGCATCTTCAACGACATCTGCAGCATCATTCTCAACTTCGGCACCATCTTCATCGACATCTGCATCATCATCCTCAACAAATATAGAAATAGCACGCAGGATGCTGTTTACAGAGCCCGTTTCTGAACTGGATGAGTCTGGTAAGAAGAAGGTATGGAGTTGTAAGCAGAGTCTGCAAGTAGCACGACCGGATTATGCACGACGACGAGCTAAAGATGCATCTGCCTATTTGACTACTTTCTGCACTGAACGAAAAGAAGATAAGACGGATCTGCTTTATCATCTGTTGGCAGAGAATCTGAAAGAACTTAAAGACGACAGGTATAAAGAGGTAAGGTATTCCCCCAAAAATCAGTTTGTTAGCATTTTGTAATTTAAACAAAATTTCATGATTTTGTTACTATTTTGGATCTTTTCAGTCATGTTTCCAATAGTGCTATTTATTAACTTTCATTGTTTGACTGATATAGTGGTCCCATCATAATATCCCCTCAACAATGAGTTGCGATACCACTGTTGATACCCGTCATTCTGTCCATAATAAATCTTGTGAGCACTCTAGACTTCACGTTGTTCAATGGATTTTGACCAAATTAGTGTAAACTTGGTCCATATCAATTATCATTGATTTGGACTAAAAAAGAAAAAGGTCATGTTTAGAGAATCACGATACCAATTTGTCTTTAGATGCAATAAACATGAGCAGTGGCCCCATGGGCCAGCGCCACCAATAATGAAAGGGAGGACACCAAAATTCCAGAAAAGCCTAAATATGATGGCCTGATTGGGCATACACAAGTAAAGAGTGCTAAAATAAAGGTAACTTTTCATGTAAGATTGTACATGCATGCTTGATACATGCAAACATGAACAAGAACCTTCCAACAAAGTATGATAACCAACTTTAATATGAGATTTATTTTGAAAAAAAAAAGGAATGGCTAATTAATGTTATCAATTATTGCTTTTCAGGCCAGCAAAAATGTGAAAAAGGAGGGAAAAAACAATGCAGAGCACTGCATTCTTAATCATGAATCAAGATTCTTTGTGATTACGAGAGATGCTTTTTAAGAATGCTCACAGTCAAATTCCTTCAATTGATTCAGCTTTGTACTTGACCATGCTAAGCTTTGCATCGGCTGTGTTAACAGAGTTACCCATCCCCTGCCCCCCCCCCCAAAAAAAAAATAGTATCAACTGTAAGATTGAGTGTTAGTAAAGAGGTGCCATCACAAGGCCTTACAGCAGAGTGATAACAAAAGAAATCTTTGTGAACAGTGCTTGAAAAAAATCTTTGTATAAGATAAATATCAGGGAAATGTACTAGTATTTCATTTAACCACCTGCATTCATTTAAAAACAATGTAATTTTAGATAGCTTATGCATGTATATCATATTGATAAGAGTTTCTTATTCTAATCATGTCTTGCATGATTTTATTTTCATCCAGATTGTGTCCTCATGGCGGCAGGATCCGAAGTCTCGAGCTCTTACTCCAGAAGATTGCCTTGCAGCGCGTGTGATGGCAACATTAACCAAAGGACAATACAAGGATATCTACAAAATTACAAAGGAAAAGGGGGATTCCGTTTTGACGCCACCACATGTCCTTGACGAATTAGAGAAGGACTTCATGCCTGGAAGTGTGAGGTTCCAGCTTCTAGGACAGGCTACTGTTTCACACCACACTCCAGTAAAAAGGGGTCTTCTAGCAGAGTATGGAAAGGTGTCCTTTGAGCCAGAGAATGTGGGCCATGAGGTTCAGTTGGGGTTGGAGGTCCCATTTCCAAATTTTCGAGCGGTTTCCTGGCCATACGCTCATGCAGTGGCCAAAACGCTGGAAGAAATTGATGAGGACATAGAAGAAAACATGGTCAAGCTTGGCCTAGATTCATCTGATGACCATCTGGTACACACCACCATTAAGGATGGAGCCGATGGAATGGGCGACATTTCCGTCTCCCGGGAAGCCACCGAGAGGGTACTTCCAGATAAAGCGTTCCGAGCAGCATTTACAGTCCTTCGCTGTCAGGTTTGGCATGCCGGTAATAATAAACTGGAGACAGTTTATGAAGTAGATGCCCCCAACTCCGTCAATGTAACCAGACCGCTCGTAGAAGCCATTGGCGATGAGAACAACAAATCGTCGGCCAGAATACTGCTCGAGCAGATGCAAACCGAAATGAAGCGCATTGAAGAAAATGAACTCCGAGTGAATGTTGGGAAAAGATGGCGACGACACAAGTGTAATTTTTACACTAGTATGATAGACGAGAAGCTCGACCGTGCTGAAGGTGGGCTGCAGGGCAGCGGATCCAAGTACATCTGTACTCTGTGTCATGCTACCAAGGATACTGCCAAATCCCAGCTTGGATCCTTCGAAATAACAAGGACTCGAGAGGAAGCCACTTCTACCGCTAACTACATGCAGGTAAATCCCGACAACCTCACGACGGCTGAACTAGCGGAGATTTCTGTCGGCATAAAGAGTCAACCTGTCCTTGCAGCAGAACCTGCTCAAAAATTACTCGATGCTACCCACGCTGACATAAACATGGGCAATTTCTTTAAAAAGGTTATAATTTGTGAAATGGCTGGTCTGCAAACGTGGGAGATAACATCAGATGTGAAGGCCATGTATCAGAGCAAGGAAAAAGAACTGAACGACCATCTCCACAAGAAACTTGGCCTTGTCCCTGCCCTAATGATGCCCGGCAATCAGGCAAGAGAATTGCTTGATGTAAAAAATGTGCAAACGATCACGTCGGAAATCAGAGATGACGAGAGGAGACATAATGTACAAGCGGTTTTAACAACCTTCCACGAGTTGAGATCGGTGTATCGAGCAAATCGGCCCAAGAAGGAGGACGTTTCATTGTACAAGCAAAGAGCAGTCGGCATGGGTGAGCTTCTGCGTGACCGGTTTTCGTACATACCGTGGCCAAATTATTTACACAAACTCATTGAGCACGTTAAAGAAATCCTAGAGGACCCTCAAGGACCAGGTAGCATTGGTGCGATGAGCGGTGAGGGGAATGAGGCCGCCAATAAACTCTTCCGACAGCTGAGGACCCATTTTTCTCGCAAACATAGCGCCTTGGCCTCGTTGCGAGATGTGATTTGGTATCACTGGTTGTACACATCGCCGAAGTTACGCAGAATTGGAACTGTCCGTACCCGTAAATACCAGTGCTCCAAATGCAAACAGATCGGTCACAGTGTACTCCACTGCTCAAAAGTGTAGGATGTGAGACGTTCTAATAGCTTTCGCAGTCATGTACAGTGCACTCTCGTTACAAAGAAGTCCATGGGACCCATGAAATAGTTTTTTTATAATGAAATTTCTTTATACATGTATCAGGGATGCCAAAACAATAGAATACAAACGAAATCAAAGATGTGGGACCCGAGATTTTATTTCTTCATAATGAAATTTTGTTACATCAGTGTTCTTTATAACGAGAGTGCACTGTACATTAATGAATGTCAATTAAATTCTTGCTTTTTGTCCTCTCTTTTGGGAAATTCACTAGTATCTTAGAGTCTAAGAACATTTCAAAGTCAAACTCTCTGGAAATAGTCTGTATTCTCAAGAGTTGGTGTTTTTTTTAAATCATGTGATTTCATTTTTGTCAGTTTTATGTTTGCTAAACCATTTTTTTTTCTAAACAGCTTTTCAAATGACTTTAAAGCCCAAGTTTAGTTTTGGTGATTTTTTTTATTTTCTATTTGAAAGCTTTATGCCCAAAGGTCATATCACACCAATAACAGATTCTGGATTTTTTTTTGTATTAATTAATGAAAAATAATTGGGGGGGGGGGACCCCAAGATTTTCGACTATGTTTTACATTATAGCATCCAAAGGGTTAATGAGGTTATTAAGGTTATCTGAATTATACCTCAACATAAAGATCAGAGTATGATCTTTATGCTGAGGTATAATTCAGATAGAATTATCATCTTCCTAACCCTTTGGATGCTATACTGTAAAATATAGTCTAAAATCTTGGAGTCCCAACCCCAAGATTTTTCATTAATTAATTAACAATAAACTAAACACATTCAGTATCTGTTATTGGTGTAATTTGACCTTCGGGCATAAAGCTTTCAAATAAACAAAAGTCGCCAAAACTAAACTTGTGTTTTAACTTGAGCATCAATTTTCATAAACATTTTATGTTTAAATCATGAAAGTTAAAGAGAACACACAGTACCAGTTGATGATGTGTAAAGTAATACATGGATGTTAAATAAAGTATATTGTACTTACCTTCACCAATCTGGAAATAAACTTTCGAACTGGAATAAAGTAATCAAAAGAAACTCGATCGCGATACGTATTATTGTGCCCAAGAATCGCCGGGTATGCCCGTCAATCGACCCTATGTACAAACTCTATGTATGCTGCGCGCCGCATGCGCGCGCCGCACGCACAGCGGCAAACGGCATTCACGTGGACGGCCGTGACAGGCGCGGTCCCAGCGGCTCTCCGATGCGTGTTGTGCCACCGCGTGCGGGTCGATTGATAGAGCGTTACCGCATCGCGAATGCAGCAAGAATCCTGTATCCGAATTGCGCTAACCGCTTTTTTTCTCAGCCTACCGGTGGCAGTGATAGAGCATGTGTTGTGATACGGTATGTAAAAAACCCCGTCAAATTTCGTTGATTTTTCGTTTTTTTACGGGGGTTTGTGACCCCTCTGCTTAGCACTGGTGCTAAGGCATGGCGCATTTTCTAAAAAATTGCGGCGACATCGCAATTTTCGACTAAAATCGACATTTTAAGGGAAAATTTGAGCAATGTTTGTGGCATGTTTGATCAGTATGAGAGTGTGTTAACATGTGGCAAGTTATGGATACGATGTATATGAGTTTTTCACAATGCAAAAAATATTTTATTCCCGTGTGGTCGATTCTTGGCGACGGTCGATTCAAGGGTCCTTTACTCTTCTGTAAAAAAAATTAAAAACATCAAATTTGTAAAAATATGCATCACATTTTGTTGGTGTAATATGCTTTCTAATTTTTTTGTACCCTCTCTGCTTACATGTAGCACAGGTTCCAAGCATGGTTCATTTTTCAAATTTGTCTGGCGACGTCACAACATTCACTCATGAATTGTGACGTTAAAGGCACAACAGGGCAATGTTTGCTGCATGTTTGATAATGTGTTAACATGTGGTACAAAAACTACAAAATAGAGCTGGCGATATTTGATCTAAACCTCATTCGATTTATCGTGGAAAAAACATAAACACAATTGTTCATTGAAAACAGATTTGTGAATGACGAAGATAACTCTATTTTAGGTTAAATTGACAGTGTGCCTTGTAGGGCTGTCACCAAATATACAGTAGTCAAAACAGTGTTATTTTCTGTAATGTTGCTCTCTTGTAACTAGATCAGGAGATTCCATGTGCTGATTGTTTATAATAGGCATTTTGGGTGGGCAGTGTGTTGACAGAGTTGTTTTGTTTGTGGACAAAATATCTATTGCACCACTGCCTCGTTAATACTACAAGTTTGATAGAAGCAGTAGGGAGATCTCTCTTATATCCCTACCTCCCTGTTTCTTACCTATACAGGCAAGAGCACTCATGTGCCGAGTATTCATAGCTATAGGGATTTTTGGTCCTCCCAGGCCCACTGCAGTGCATGCATTTACCCCATTACATGTAGGTTTTCATAATCGATGGTATTTGGGCCATATAAATGCCTCTGGCAATATTTTGAATAATCATGAGATCATTATCGTGTATTCGATATTTTTTCAACATCGGTAATTCATATTTATCCAAAATAACGCCAGCATACTGCAAAGTACAATGCCAAAAATAATGGAATCTAGGACGTATGCATGGTCGAATTATGGTAGGTGGTCAAATATTGGGCAGGTTAATTGATGTACCTTGAGAATGAAGGTAGAAATAGTTAAGTCAGAACATGTGAGCTAGATATAATCATTTTCAATTACTGTAACAAAATGTGGATACCATCCTGAAGGGTATCTTTTTTTACATCAAAGACTTTGTTAACAGGCCGGAAAATTATCTTATATTGCATAATTTTGGCAGTTCTTGGACAGATTGTCAATTAGTTGTGAATGACGAAGGTTAGTTGATGTAACTTCGAGATCCCATGGAGACTGCTTGGCTAGTGGACTCAAATCTATTTGTTGATTAAACACAAAGATATCAAAACTTACTTGTAATCATGTATTGATACCATGAAGACTATGGCAGGAATAACTGTAGCATGTAAGCATTTATTTACTTGTCATTATCTCTTCCAATTTCTGTGGGTAAGATGCACTTACATGTATACATAAATAGTTTACACTGTTTGTACTCCACACAAATGAAGATACTTCTGTTCTAACACATTTTTAAAACTAAAACTCACGAAAACTTTACTGATGTTGGTGCGCTATTCTTTTAATATGTAGTTGAACAAGTAGTCAGGGGCTCGACAGTCGACACTAACACTTGCCCGCCTTGCCGCGGGCAATAAAATTTTCAAGTTGGGCAGTTAAAACTCAAAAGTTAACATTTACTTGCCCAATCGGGAACGTAAAATCTCTTGACAAGTGAATAACGAGGGCAGAGCAAAACATAAAAATCTTACCAAAAATAAACAAAAAGATGTGTTTTGTGTTCAGCTTAGCTTAATAGTGATACAAATTTAATTTTTGTTCAGTGACTCCAATTTCATGAGCTCTTTAAATTCAATAAATCACCTTTCGCAACCTCCAGAATAAAATAAACAAACATCCAATTTCTATAAAAGGCCTTGTTGGTTAAGATTAGTGAGAATCATTTTAATGTTTTGATTAATTGTTATTTTCGGCAAGTACATTTTCATTCAGGCAAATAAATCTGAAATTTATAATTTAGAAAAAAAGTTAGTGTGGAGCCCTGCAGTAGTAGTCATCGATGTCATATTTATAGTGTAACGGAGGTTCATTGAATTAAAGGGGAATAGGCTGATAGCAAAGTTGTTTCATTAGAAGCGCAGAAAGCTCAGTGAAAAACATTGATAAACAAAGTTTGAGGATATGAGTTGTGCTATATGAGCAGCTCGCCTACTTGATAATTGTCAACCAAATTTTCTTTTCTCTAAACTTGCTGCTGGCGCTTGCATGAGAATGGTCACAGGTCCAGTAGATTAAATTTACGTCACAGCTCAATTAAAATGCAGAAATACATACTGTACAATCAGGTGTAGGCTGTGTGTGTTTGGGGGGGGGGAAGGGTGATAAGGGAGCGTTTAGTTATGGTCAGTCAAGAAAATTTAAAAAAAGATACCAATTTTAAGAATGGAATGAAAATTGTTCTTCAGGTCATTTTATTGCGGCAGTCAAGAGACTGTACCTTATGTATCGACAAGGTAATCTATTTGGTATTGTATTCAAGTTATTATGTATGTGACCATTACCAGTATGTGTTCGTTTTAAATCTCGGTCTATATTTACATGGGCAGTACATACCTATCCTACCCGTACATTTATCTTTTTAACTTTTCAGCGGAAGCTTAATGCCATCGCCATTTGGAGAAAGAGATAGGGTCGGATTCAATCCTCACCAAGCGAGCTTACTTTTGGTCTCGTAAACGTAAGTACATCTACACTTATACTGGCTCAGACTAATACTTGCCATACCTTTTGCTTTTGTAAACAATGATTCATATAGTTGTGATTTTTTGTGTACATCTCATTTTTATGTCTGAATGAGAGACGGCATGCAATAATCATTGTTATTCATCAATCTAATGAGAAAACGGTTTAACCTTAACGTGGCCTCAAGTTGGCAAATACTTGCACCACAGCACTCTCCACAGAGGCTGTAATCTTCTGTGGCGCATTAAGAGTTAATAACACCGAAACGAGACAAATTAATGTCCATCAAATTATTAAGTAATACTGAACTTGAACGACAGTACATGTAATACATGTACAATCAATTCATGTATTTGTATTGTATTTGGGAGTCTAAATATGAAATATATGCTTTCTCATTTTTCATTAGTTAATGAAAAGAATATAAAAACTTGTGTATATGTAATTTCACAAGTATTTCCTCTCATGCCATATGTCCTTACACTATGAAATTTGCCTGTAGATCCCAAAAGTATTGTGTGAATTGCAAATTTTCTCACAATTTTGTATTGAATGTATTTCTGATACAACTACATGTGATGCTCTTTGGCTATATGATAAATAAAAGTTACAAAAAAGTTTGAGAAACAAACAAACAAAAAACAAAACAATCATCATGTCAGATTTGTAATGTGGTCTTGATGCCAGCTGGTTCTTTTAAATTGATACTTTACTCCAGTAATGCTATGTTGGGCCATATGAATGGATAATGATTATTTGGCTAGTTGCTACCAGACACAATGACAAAATACTGCGCACTGATATTTGTTCATTCACAATTTTCTTTATTTTCCATCCTCTCAGTTTTGGCCAAACGTGTTACTTGTACATTCGGTTGGCTGCAGCACTGTAGCTTCTGCAAGCCGTCCGCGATAAGGTCCTGCCTACAAGACACAGCCCAAGAAGAAGGAGACGCTCCTCACCTGTCTTGCCGACCTGCTTCACAAGCAATCAGCACGCAGATAGAAAGAAAAGTGGCGTGGTCGCCCCAGAAAATTTGGCGCGAGGTTAAAGAAAAAAAGTGGTGAGCTGTTTTGTCTAAAATCTTTCGAGAGTTTTTACAGATAGGGCTTATATAATCAAGGCTATTCAAAGCCGCGTGGCTGGATTGCCCTGTGCTGCCTTGTGGCAAACTTTTGTCATTGGCCTTGAAGATTTGTGTGCCCTTTTTTCCCATTTGCTACAGTACTCTAAGAAAAGTGCCTTATTAGTAGTAAAATGCCTTGCCCTAAATTGTATCAAATTTAAGGCCTGGCAGTTGGTTACAGACTTAAAAAAATTAAAGAGGTGGCACGCAGATTTGGAAGGCTAGCTTCAGGAAATCAATGTTTTTTTTTTACTTTGTAAAAATGTTTAAGGTCAGTGAACATGTTGGGAGAAGTAATAAAATGCCGCCCCAAAGAACAAATGAGTTGAAACATATACAATGTGCTCTAGAGAGTGTATATTCAGGCTGAAGGATTTGCTCTTGAATTTGTTTATTTTAGGAGAAACAATGCACTTGCTGATCTTAACTGTTAGTTTCGTTTATAAATATTGTAATTCATTTGTTTTTGTTTCCCCTTGTTGCTGGACCTCAATGGCGTGATTGGTCCGTAGAATTTAAAAATTATGCAAAATTCCTCTGTCTCAGAAGTATGCAAAGATTAATTGCGTGACAATTTCCACTTTTATGGTTATTAGAATTGGTACATGTTTTTGAAGGAGTATCGGTTGCATGTATTTAGTGGTGTTGATTACAAATTTGCTGTTTTGTATATACTATATTGTCATTTATTTTACATGTATTCGATTATACTTGGAGATATTTTAAGTAGTAATTGTCATTTCTGATTTAACATTTTACAGAGGCTATTTGGACAACTACATGCAACAGATGCACAGTGAGTTTTTAATATATCTTACTCAACACTGATAGCAGAATACCGTATCGGCAAAGCTTTTTAATCAACAACACGCTCCAGTGACTTTTTTTATTCAAGGATCGAACCATTGATCTTAAACATGATAAGTTGGAGTAGTAGAGTGCTAGGCTGAATCTGACTGGATCAGACATACACTGTGTCGTTTAAATAGATTAGTGTATTTGTGCACTACTCTTTCAAGACTTTTTGAAAATACATAGTTATAGAAATCGCCTAGTAATATGAGGTGAATTTTTATCGCTCTTAAAAATGTATACCTTAGATAGTTTCAGCGGTAGAATTTCCATCACCAGAGATTTATTAATTAATTAGGTGACAATATGGGCAATTCAAGGGCACAGATTTATAAATACAAAGACCATATTCCTCACCCACAGATTTCGTATTTTTAAATTCTTTCAGATTTTAATAACATTCTATTCCAATACTTCCTCAAATACAACAGATCATCACTAGTTTGTTATTTCATCAATATCTGGTTCAAATACTTGATTTTGGGGCTGTGTAGCTGATAATTTAGCACATATTTGAAAAGAATGTCTTAAATTCTGTCACATTTTTCGATGGTTTGAAAATATCGGATTTGTATGATTACTTCCATTTTACGTTACAACTTCAAAACTCTCCAAGTTTCCATTGAATTTGTTGCTAACACCTGAAAATTTTTACAGTATAATATCTTCGTTTTGCTTTTTTATTTCTATGTACTTTATTACGAAGCTCCCTTTTGTAGTGGCATCAAAGTTTCGTCTTTCTTTTTCCATGCACTTGTTTTCATTTTGTCTCTCTTTTTCATTAGTTCGGCAAGATATGCGAAACATCCATGGAGAATTCTATTTTTAATTCGTTTTGACCGCGTGGTAAATGTTTATTTACATATAATCAATAGGTTTCCCATTTTTCCACTGATTCTCAATATCATTCGCAAATTTTTTTTTACTGATTCCCAATTTTGATTTCTAATGTCAGCAAGAAAAATATCATATCGAAATGTTTAAGGCTTCTATATATATAGTGCATTAAAGCCTAATAATTTATTTCGCACACAAGAAAAACATGATGATACTCATACCAGTGTGAATTAACCCTGATTTACATACGTTCATGAGATTCGTTTCATGTGTGGTCCACAAGGGTAGCTGTTTTGGTCATATTCTTTTGCCTCAGTTGTATTCAATTCATCATTGAAATATGTATTGATTCATTAACATCTTAAATGACCTTGCCTCGTTTTGCAATATTGAATCACAATTTATGTCACCAACAACCTATCCAAGTGATGACCCGTCTATCACAAAAGTAGTAATTCATATTGTGCAAATATATCCTCTTTTGGTTGGGTGGGCGATACCAATTCAAAAGCAGTGGTGGTTTAAGTTTCTTATCCAAAATAGTGATTGCTATAGACTTTTCAAGTGCAATCATGAGTCTGGTTTGCCAGAATATTTAATCGAATATTTGTATGATATGAACGCCACACCCCTCCATTTCTATTTCGATCTTTACGTAACGACAACTGTATTATCTATAGCAATTTCACTATCTAAAATAGTATCGTCCAGTTTGTTTCATTAAGCCATAATATGAATAATTTTATAACAAGCAATAATTTCACTCTTCAATATGTCTTGTAAGACTATCTTATATTGCAATTGAGCAATATATTGTCATTAGTAGAGACAATCACGAGCTCGTGAAGAAAATTGGATTCCCTATCTTGGGTGGAATGCATCGTTCATCGACGCAGTCATTTACAGGCGCAGTTAAATCATTCGTCACATTATAGTATAGTAAGTTTCTTGAAAGTGCATTATAGGGCCACTCCCAGTTTGAAAAAATAACTCAGAGGGATCAATGTATTTCTTTTTGCTTATACCGCAAAGTTATGTGGAACCATTCATTACAGATGTACATTTCCAAAGCTCTTTGATTATTTTTTACGGATTGTCACAACAGACGCAGAAATTTGATTGTCACAGGACATAAAAACAAAAAATGTATCACTTAAAGAACGGAATCAATAAAAAAAATTAAAAAATTATACGATTGTACAAAAATAACAATAGAATT
>JZLH01S0062599.1:24761-46598 GCA_001188425.1 Eucidaris tribuloides | reverse complement strand
CTTTATCAACGTGTATAGAAAGAAAGCTATTAATGCAAAAGTGCTTAAAGAGAACACACAGTACCTGTTGATGATGAAAAATATTTCATCAAAATTTCACATTTCATTGGTTTCCAGGTGAGAGTAAATTACATTTGCATTATAATGTGGGACTAATTCACTTCATATGCAATAAAAAGTTGAGGAATTGGCAGTTTGAGTACCTGTCGGAGTAAGCTCCGTTGCTGCAGTGTGTATGGCAACAATTACCATAGTCCCACGTATAGATTTCTGTGTTAGTACTTTGTCAGTAGTGGGGATTTGTGTAACAGATATGTCCAAAACGAAGTGTTCTGTTGTTTTCAACTACTCTCTCCTGTACTGTAGTGACATTTTTAGAATACCATCTGTTCACAGAAGGTTTGAAAGCAGTTGCTGTAAAAATGTTGTTATTCTGCAAGTAATCAACCAGTACTGTGTATTCTCTTTAAGTGGTCGAATCATGGGTACTTTACTCTAATACATCAGCAGACTTGTTTTCTGCCCTACACGAGAAAAGGCTGCAAAAAAAAAGTCGGCTAACCAATCAGTGATCAGAGTTCTCTCCAGCTTCCCCGTACTGCCGATGCAGTACCATGCTAGGAATCGACCACATTTGTAATTGTACAACTACAAGCACTGAAGCTATTTTGCTGATAGACTGTGATAGGCATGTAGCGTGCGTGTGCGCAGGCAGCTGGCAGCATGATAAAGTTTGTACACGTGATGCATGGTCGATTCACGGGCATAGCCATAGGTATGATCTAGTCAGCACGCCAATCCAAGAAGATACATCCATGATCCACCGTCCATGACCATGACAGACATGTCCACACTAAACTGCGCGCGAGTAGTCAAACCGAAGTAATTTACGCCTCTTCACTCTTCAGTTTAGGCAGTTCACCATGTTCACAGTGTAACCACTCATATCCATGTATTTGTCCACCGACCAAGGCAACCTACATGTATGCTACTATGTTTAGATCTGTTAGATCTCTGATGTGGCTAGATCATGCACAGTGCAGAGTCTATACTGCAAACTGCAGTGCCAGTTGTGCGAACAAACTGACCTGCATCACAATCACCACACAGTACACAACACAATCACACTCAGTCACAGGCACGGGACAATCTAAGAAAATGAATTCATCAAAACATAATGAAACTTACCATTCTTGAAACTAACGAAAAACACGAATACATGTACGTGTACGGTGAAAATAACTCCGTGAGACATTCAGTTTCGATAGGCTTTTGATGATTTGATCGGCAAATTTATCAACACAAACAATCACAGGCAGTGCAAAATGCAATATGCATGCATTGATATTGCAGTGGAAATTATTTGCTACGCTTAGGCTCATTTCCAGGTCGCTGGATCATCAGCATGCATTACTTCGATATCTAGCTTGCGGTCGATCCAAATAACATAACACATAAAATGACTGGATACTAACCCTACGGTTAGCTTTTAGTCTACATTTCCAGACGCTGTGCATGTTTAAAAACATAAGGGGCATAATGAAGTGTCAATTTGGTGTACAAAAATATGAAAATGAAGCTTCTCATATTTTGATTATAGTTGGGGGGGGGGGTACACGAAAGCCAAATTGAGGCACCTATGTCAAAAGGGGCATTGGGCGCATACATATATTTTCACCACAAAATTAAGTTTTTGCTTGAAGTTGCAGTTTTTTTTCGCTGATGTACGAGCAAATCCCTTTACTAAAACATAATGTGCGTGAGCGAGTGGTTTGGGAAAATTTTATCATTTCAAGTTTTAAACAGGGGAGTCACTGGGGGGGGGGGGTGGGGTTGACACCCCCCCCCCATTCATGGTCGCAGTCGGCAAATTCACGCACCCAGTTGGCAAATTCTTGCGGCCAGTCGGCAAAGTAAAGGAACTTGGGGGACTGAGGGAAATTGGGAAAAATGAAAGAAAGGAAAGAGGGAGGGATCGAGGGAAGGAATTAGAGGAAAGAAAGAAAAAGGGGGGGAGAGGAAGAAAAACAAATGACCTGCCACCCCGTGTCAACGCTCTGAGTGCAAGTGTTATTAGTATCAAAAAATGTTCAGGAGTCGGCAAAATCTTTAACAGAATTAAAAAGCAGTAGGCAATATCAATTGTAAAACAGTTGGATGATGAAATTTGAAAGTCATTTTGTATTGATCACTCGGCAAAACTCTGGAAAATGCCACTTGGCAAAACACACAAAACGGTTGGCAAAGTGACACTGTAAACATTATTAGCCTAATTTGGGTATTCCCGAGTGGCAAAAAAGCAGTCCCTGAACATTCTTGACCAATGAATGTGCGTATGTAAAAAGAGACTACAATTATATTGAATGTGATATGTGAACATTTTCTCACCCTTCCGAGAGAGTTTCCCGTTTCTTAGGGCAGTGTACTTTGCTAATATTATGCATTCTTTGGTCTTTAATGATGCTAAAAATACACATTTTATAGGTGAAAATGTCAAATTTTCTCACGCTGGAAGGGGAACCCCCTCTGAGACCTTCCCCGACCATCCCCAATTTATCACAAAACAACATTCGCCAACAACCTTTGCACAAAAGTGCCAATTATGCATTCCTTCATCAAAAATGGGGCTGGAAAACAGACATTTCAAAGCAAAAATGTCAAATTTTCCTACCGCTGGGAGGGGAAATCCCGTCCCAGATCCTCCCCCAATACGGCAATCAACAATCGCCGCAAAGTTTCCATAAAAAAGATACTCATTTTATGCGTTCCTTTACAAAAATTTGGCGCTGAAAACAAACATTTTCCGAGGCGAAAATGTCACATTTTCTTACCCTGGGAGGGGAGCCCCCTCCCATCAGACCCTCCCCAATATAGCCAATCAACAATTGCCACACATTTTCCATAAAAAAGGAGATATCAATTATACATTCCTTTATCAAAAATGGGCGCTGAAAAACACACATTTCAAAGGCAAAAATTGTCTAATTTTTCTCACCCTGGGGAGGGGAGCCACCTCCCAGATCAACAATCGGCGCAACTTTTTCATAAAAAGAAACATCAATTATGCATTCCTTTAATTATCGAAAATGGGCGCTGAAAACACACATTTTCAAGGCGAAATATCAAATTATCTCACCCTGGGAGGGGAGCCCCCAATAACGCCAATCAACAATTGCCACACATTTTCCATAAAAAAGAGATATCAATTATACATTCCTTTATCAAAAATGGGCGCTGAAAAACACACATTTCAAAGGCAAAAATTTCTAATTTTCTCACCCTGGGAGGGGAGCCACCTCCCAGACTCTCAATTCATCATCAATCAACAATTGCCACAACTTTCTCACAAAAAAGAGAAATTAATTATGCATTCCTTCATCGAAAATGGGCGCTGAAAACACATTTTCAAGGCGAAATGTCAAATTGTCTCACCCTGGGAGGGGAGCCCCCAATTTATCGCCAATCAACAATTGCCACACATTTTTCATTAAAAAAAGAGATGTCAATTATGCATTCCTTTATCAAAAATGGGCGCTGAAAACACACATTTTCAAGCCGAAAAATGCCAAATTTTCTCACCCTGTGAGGGGAGTCCCTCCCAGACCGTCCCCTATTCGTCACCAATCAATCAACACACCTTTTTGCACACCAGCAAAAAAACAAAAAACAAACAATCATGTGTCATTTCAAATGGAGATCAAATATAATTTTTTTAAACGTTAGCATGAAAGTTGCGGATACTTGTTATACACTCTTAAAAATCCCGGGTCAGACTGACTCGGAAAAGGAATCCGTTGGGGGCACACTCGGAAAAGGGTCAGTTTCAACCAAATTCCGGGTCAAGTTTTATGAAATCTGAGCCAACCTGACCAGGGCCTTGGTCAAAGTTGACCCGGAATCGTGGTTAAACCTGACCATTTTCCAAGTCGTGCCCCCAGCGGATCCTTTCTCCGAGTCAATATGACCTGGAATTTTTAAGAATGTATACATGTAGGTAGAGGACGAAGACGTTGCCCCCCCCCCCCTCTTGAAAACAAATCGATGCCTCCGTTTATAAGGCGTAGGCTGGGGGGTGCACTGGGTACACGTGCACTGTACCCCCCCCCCCCGCAGAGCCATAGGAGTTCCGCCCCTGGCAAGCAAAACGAAATTTGTACCACTTTTTCTACTTTCAACGCCTGATTTATTCAACTTTAGTTCCACCTCCCTAAGATGTGCACCCAGTGGCGTATCTAGCGGGGGCAAGGGGGGCACGTGCCCCGGGCGCCACTTTCAGGGGGGCGCAAAAAGGCAAAAGTTTGAAGAAAAGGGAAGAAACTGGTAGAAAAGGGAAGAAACTGGTAGAAAAGGGGGAGGAAAAAAGACATTATATATTAATTTCACGAATAACTCTTGAAGCTACCGGCCAAAAAAAGTTGGAAAGGGCGCGATTTCGACACTGGCCAAGGCGGAAGTTGTTTGGAAGGGGCGCGATTTTGCCCCCCTGATTTCAATTTTGGAAGCGGGCGCATTTCTAAGCACTTGCCCGGCGCTGCATTTCTAGATACGCCACTGTGTGACCTCCCATGTCACTTTAGTTCCACCTCCCAAGATGTGCACCTCTCCGTGCCAAACCAGGGGCGCAAACCTAGGGGGACGGGGGACATGTACCCCCCCCCCCCAGAATTTGAAGGTCGGGGACACAATTTCAAATGTCCCCCACGAATTTAAGAATACATGTGTGCATAACTATCTAAATTTTAATAGTCTGTGGTGTTTTTTCTTCACACACTAAACTTCACTTTTCCGTATCAAATAGTCCCATATTTTCATTGGCCTGGTAATAAAATGTCAAAATTTTCGGCGCGCTCCGCGCAAATTTCCAATATAGGATAACTATTTTTCGCGTGCAAGCGCCGAATACATGTGTGCATAACTATCAAAATTTTAATAGTCTGTGTTTGTTTTTTCTTCACACACTACAATTTATTTTTCCGTATCATAATAGTCCCAATATTTTCATTGGCCTGGTAAAAACAGTCAAAATTTTCGGTGCGCTCCCCGCGCAAAATTGCCTTATATAGGATAACTATTTTTCGCGCAAGCGCCGCAAAATTTAATATTGTGTAATAGTTTAATTGGTTTTCTAGTGCCTTGCGCTAGTTTTTAACTATTCTTGCATTACTTTGTAAGTAATTTTTTCAAGTGGTCATTTTTTTTTTGGGGGGGGCGGCAAAAGCAAGAAGTATCTAAAATTTTCGGCGCGCTCCGCGCGCAAATTTACCAGTAATAATCGTAACATGTATTAGGAATTTTTTCGTGAAGTGCGCCAAAAAGAGTGAAACATCGTATCAGTGTTGTAGTACACCTGTATACTTTCGATTAAAACATATTTTCCAGACTTGTCACCTTTCTCTCTTTTTTTTTTTTTTGTTTTTTTGGGGGGGGGGGGTCAATATATTGGCCCAAATTATTTATATAGTCGTGTAATTGTCATCAATTTTCGCGGCCTCGCGCGCAAATTTACAAGTGTAGGCCGAGCAAAGCGCCCGCAAAATTTTGGATTTGTAGCGCGTTACGCTGTATTTTTAAACCATAATTTTTCAATTTGTCAGGTTTTGGGGTGAGGCGACAAACCAATTATGGATGCCCCAATATTAATTGGCAGCGGTCAGTAAAATGTCAAAAATTTCCCGGCGCCGCTCCGGCGCGCAAAATAACAATGTACATCATAGCATGCAAATGGATATTGTTTACGTTATTGGTTTTGAGTACTTTGCGCTACTTTTAAACATATTTCTTCGCATTACTGTTGTAAGAATTTTAACTTTGTCATTTTTTTTTTTTTTGCGGGGGGGGGAAAAGCAGAAGTATCAAAATTTTCGGCGGCGATCGCGCGCAAATTGCATGGGAATAAAATATTCGCTCATATTTTCTACAAAGCCTTCTACGAGATACTATCTGCACAGGCGGGTATCCTTCCGCCAAGCCTCCCCCCCCTCTTCTCAAAAAAAGTTTTACGTTAAAAATTATTTAAATAAACTGAAGTAATCTATACAAACCTTGAATATTGATAGAAATCAGATATACAAATTTTAAAATATGTAGTTTACCATGGCCCAGAAAGCCCGTCTTTTCGACGCGTATTTGAAAAAGTTTCCTGCCGTGGGAGGGAGTACCACCTCCCATCACCGCTCCCTCTCGGTTGATATGTCTCCTCGGCACGAACATCAATTACAGTTTCCACAATTTCTGTACCATCTTTTTGAAACTGACACATACCCTAACAGTTTCAATAAAATATAGAACTTTAAAATATGCTATTTACATTATTTTACTAACCGTATTACTGTTTATTCTCAAAGTCTCGTACCTGCGAGAGGCGAGTATCCCCTTTCCAACACTCTTCCGCTCGTCGTTGATTCGCCCTTGGCAGTATGACTCACGCTTCCATACTCTTAAAATGTGGGCACATTATCTGTTCCACATCAACCAATGTTGAAACTTTATCCAATTCTCTGGTAGTTTTCACCAATAATGTGAATAAACTTTGTGATGAGACTACCGCAGTATTGGTTTTTTAAAATAACCCCGCGGAGTTGGATAATAATCTTAACCAATTGTTGATATGTTGCCCCAACATTTTAAGAGGTAACTATGCTAAACAAAAATATACAGAGTGAAAAGATGTATTTACTATGCCTAGAATCCTCTTTTCGATGTTTTTTCAAAAATGGTTGCTGCCGTGGAGTGAGTATCACCTCCCACACCCTCCGCGTCCAATTGATTCGCTCACTCGAAGTATGACTACCAATCATAATCTTAGTATTCTAAATATACAGTGAAATATGTATTTTACTATGCATAAACACTGTCTTTTCTATGATATTTCAAAAGGTTCGTGGGAGATGGGGTATACCTCCCTACGCAAGATTGACTACTTAATTTAAGTTTTCATATATTCCTGTATACTCTCTTTTGAAAAACGTTCTGACAATTCCTAATAATCTTATAAAGTATACGTTTAAACTATGTATGTCACAGCGCATAGAATCACGTCTTTTTGTGCGTATTTTCAAAAAAGTTTCCCGCGTGAGGGGGTATCCAACTCCGAAAGGCCCATCCTCCTCTTCAAATCGGTCTAGTGACGCGTCCTGCTAGAGTCTGGAACTTTAGGGAGCTTTACCTCTTGATCCCGCAGACTTATCATAGTTTTATAATGAAATGCTATCACAGTGCAAGTGCTACTATGTGAAAATGAAGCGAGTTTTGTAATGTATTTTGATACTGTCACTTTAAAAAAAAAAATGTGTCATCAGAGTGTCCAAAATAGGCTCCTAGACCCCCGCCCGGGGTTCTTGGCCCTGCTTCTACCCGGCGCCTACGGCGCTCCTGGACCCACCCAAATAGATATTCGCAGTGCCGCTGTATGTCCCTCCCCCAATTTGAAACTGGGATTGCCGCGCTGGTACCAGGGGCGTCCATCATGTTTCGGATCTGAAGGAGCGGGGAAAAAGCGGAACACATTTTCGCGAATTTTCGGCGTGTTTCTTGGGCGCGCACAAATGTAATGACAGAGTTTTTTTTCGCGCAAAAGCGCGCTAAACATTTGACAAATTTTGTATGCTTTTTAAACGCAATATTTGCATTACATGAATTTTTCAAGTGTCTAAATTATTGGGGGGAGGGGCAAATCGATATGTTTGCCCCCAATATTCTTCGATTGGAGGGGCGATCGCCCCCCCCCCCCGAGCAACCGCGTGTTGCCTGCTACCAAACTGTCATATTGGCAAATTTTGGGACCTGCAGAAGTGCCTAATTTGGTAGACGGACGGCGCTTTTTTAATAATTGTTTGACTGCCACATATAAAAAAGAGAAAATGTGTCGGCAGAGCGTCAAATAGGTTCCTTAACAGGTAGAATTGCGGGTCAGCTTCAGGGGGTCCGCCCCTGACCCGCGCCGGAGCTTTGCGCGGGAGCCACCAGGGCCTAAGGCGGGCCCCTACCCCCCCCAATGAACGAGATATTCTCGGCTTCCGAAATTGTGTCCCCCCATGTTTCAAAATGGATTCTGCGCATGGCGAGCTTTTCGAATGAGGTTACTCATATAATCTTTTTACACCTTTGATGTTATAATGTACGAGATATAGTCACAAATGGTCGGAGGGATACCCCCGGACAGGTATTGTATCAGATGTAAATATGTGAAAAAAAAAAACAAGACAAAAAAAAGTTATATGAGTTATACTCTCGAAAAGCCAAGTCTGCTCTTTCAGATGAGGTTATAAACATGTGTTTAAATGCTTTTAATGAACTTTAGATGCTATAATGTAAAATTTTGGGGGAGTTCCAAGAGATTTTCATTAATTATTTAAAAAAAACTAAGACAATTCGATCTAATTATTGGAGGGTGTACTGATCTTTGGGGCATAAAGCTTTCAGATAACAAAAAATCCTCAACACTAAACTTGGGCTTTTAAGAAAAAAATCTAAATAAATAAAGTATTTGCTCGCAAGTACTATCTCGGTCTGGGAAAAATCGCGGCGGCAGTTTTTAGTTTTCACTCCAATTTAGCAACAGCGACCAAAACTTATCCCTTGTTAACCGCCAAAATTAAACTCTTAGCCTAGTAGTAGTCTAGGCCTAAATTTTTTGCAATCACTCTTAATCCACCATTTTGCACTACTTTGAAAGATAGTGGGCACCCGCCCGGCTACTCCCCCGCTCCGTAACTATAGGCGCGTGGTGGCCCAAGGCCTGGTTTATTCCGTTCCTGATGTGATCCAGAATGATGCGACAAGCTGTGAGTGGCTAGAACTTTTCGTTCGGACACTCGAACTACCTTAAAATTTGATTAATAATTGTAGGTGGATAGGGGCGCCAGTGCATCATTTATGTTTAAAATGGTATCGACTAGATGGACGATGGGGTGTGAAATCACGTAAAAAGACGTAATTTGAAGTAAAAAGACAATTGCATTTGGAGCTGAAGGTCTAGGCGGGTGTGGGGCTATGAATCGCAATTACGGGTAATTCATTGGCGTAATCAGGGGGGTGGGGGATATGCTCTCCCCCCCCCCCACACACACACTTTTCGAAGAGGGGGGGGTGCCGTAGAATCATCGGGCCCCTGCCCCCCGCGACTTTTCAAGATTTGCTTTTTAAATAATTAATCAATATTAAAAATGCTAATGGTGAGACTTTCTCGAAATGCAATGCTAAAAAAAAAAAATGTTTAATTTAATTCTAAAACTCAAAAGTCCGCTCGGTCGCTTCGCTCGCTCGCATTGCACTTTCCTCAATAATTTGAACATGTTCGGCCTGGAAATTCTTGCGTATATATGGCTTCTTTTAAAGGTAGTCTCGCACTGCATAATCAATCATTTTGAAATGTGAAGTTCGCCTATATTTGATTGAAACGATTAGTGTTTTACAGTGGAGTGATTACAGCTGCTGCAGACAGAGACAAGTAATGCTCATCTGCCGAATTTAAACAATGATCGTACGTTGGGAGAGGGATATTGGGATATAATCCCAGCCATTGTTCGGGAAGGGGGATGAATCTGTACAGTTTTTTTATATACCCCACTTCTTTGCAATGCAAATATTTTTTGTGTTCTCAATTATTACTAAATTATTAGAATTTCAAATGCTAAAGATATTGTTTTGAATATGTTTCCCGATTTTATACAAAATTCAATATCTCTCATTCATGTTCATGTTAGTGGTTTTTATCGTCAAATTGGGACATTATCAGTATCCTCCTCCTTTCTTTCTTTTTCTTTTTTTCTTTCCTTCTTTTTTCTTTCTCTCCGCCGCTCTTTTTAGTGCCAGATAAGCAAGATGTAGGCTAGTCGTATTGCAGCAAAATGTAGAAAATAAACTCAGATATTTCACATGAGACATAAGGAGCATAAAATCGTTTTCTTTTCAGCATAACATATATTGTCAATTTGTGACAATGTCCCTTTTTCACATTTTAGAGGCACTCGTTTAGAATTTAACTGCCTATGCTTTAGTGTAATGATATCCGGTATGATAATGCCCCTTTCTCTTTAATTGGTGTCCGATTTGAAACTGCTGAGAGGCACTTACTTTAATTTTTCTCAGGCTCAATCGCTACGCTTCGCTCGCATTTAATATTAGATATTTATGTTTGAAGATCGTTTTCCAGTCTGTGAATCTGAGATGTATATAAGGATGTAATTGGGGCACCAGACCATCTCTACAGGTCAAAAGAAAAGTTTTCTTCGCTCGCTCACTCGCTCGTACATTGATATAGGCCATGAAAATCAAATGCAGAATTTAATGCTATATAGTGGTATTTACTTCTTTTACTGTATAGAGAAAACTTATGAAGTTCTAAATGTAATCAACAATGAAGCTATATGTCAATAGTTTAGGCTAGAGATAAGTGTATTATTAGGACGTTGTGATGTCCCCTTTTCAGCTTATTTGGGTATTCCCAAATCTTGAAAATTTATCGATCATCCCCCTACTCTCGACAGGCGCAGATTCTAGGCCATGCGGGGTAAAAATTTACAAAAAGAATATTCAACTTTTAAGGGCAATTCCATGATATGGGAGACTTGTAAAATGCTTCAAATACCCAAAATGACAACTAACTGGAATAATTTCTTATAACCGGTAGTTTGAGTTAGCAGTAGTGTGCAATTTATTTGTTTCCGACAGGCGGTAGAGCTAAAGCTGCTTTTAAGGGCAAGAGAGGGTGATAGTGCATAAAGAATGTCCAAAAATTATATAAATACGTATACCAAAAATAAAATCAAATCATTATGGATACAATAAACAGGTGTAAAACGTCGAACAGAACTGGAAAAAAGTTATGTGAAGCATAAACCAACAAAAACCAAAATTGATAAAGCAATTATAACGAAATCAAATGTAAAACATATCGTTTCGCAGATGTGTTTGCCTTAGAATTTTATAGATATCAAATCAATGGAATGGAATATATTAGTAAGAAACTTGAAAGCACAATCGTTGAGGTAGCTGGCGAGATAATGAGTGTTTAGGCCTACGGATTATACGTTTGGTGGCGTTTAGACGGATATTCCACCGGAGGGTTATTTGAATATTCTATTTAATGAGGAGAAACAAGGCATTTATAATACCACTGATTAGAAATATAAATATCCGCGAAAAGAACACACATTTGCACGTACATGCATTTTCTGATACTTATTGCAAGAACGCAACATCATCAGGATAATGTTCGACAGTGATTTTTTTCACACGGCGAAGCATTTACAGCCAGTTTAGTTTTTGGCGTAGTTTTGTTACTTGAAAGCTTTATGCCGCACAGGTCATAACAGATTCTGAAGTGTCTTTCGTGTTTTTTTTTATATTAATTATTTTAAACATCTCGGGGGGGGGGCGTAGCGCTCGAGATTTTAAGACTATGTTTATTAACAGTAGAGTCATGCAAGTGTTAATATCATCTGAAAGAACAGAGTTGATCTTATCTGGCTAGAGGTATAATTCGGATTACTACATCCTAATAAGCTTTCGATGCTATAACTGTGAAATATAGTGAGTAATGCTTGGGTCCCCCGAGATGTGTCCAATACATCTAATTTGTAAAAAAGAAAGATCATTCAGAAGTTGGTGTGATATGACCTGTGGTATAAGCTTTCCAATAACAAAATAATTTACCGGAGGAAGCAGCACCACAACACACACGCACGGCACACACAACACACACACACACACACACACACACGCAACACTCGCACAGCACCACACACACACAGACACACACAACACGACAACCACACAACCGCCCACAAACAGCGACCCCACACAACACACGCACCACCAACACCCACACACACATCATCAAACAGCCACACCACACACACACAGCCACACACACACAGCCACACCACACACACCACACACACACAACACACAACCAGCCACGCACACACACAGCACACACACCACACAGGTCATCACACACACACACAAACACACACCAGGCTCGTACCAGATTTTTGGGGTGAAGGTTCGAAATCCTGAGTGAACAGACGATTTGCGAGAGGGATGCTGAAGCGAACTGAGTGGGGAGGGTCCTGGGAGGGGATAATTAGCAGCATAATGCTTGTGTTTCGAGTCTTAATGAGTGTGTGCGCAATCTGGCGTGGGAGAACAAAAAAGTCATGCAGTGAGATGATATAGATGTTAATATACTAATTAATAAATATTTTGCAGTTTACGACTTCAATGATAAAAAGTATATTTAGGCCTACTTTAAATTAGCAAGAATTAATTTTCATATTCGCTCGTATTAGACGTTTTGTTTTTGGCACTTTTTATTTGTACAATACAATTAATGCTTAAATAAACGTTTTAGATGAGACTATATGCTTGGAGGAGTAGCCAGATTTTTATGTGGGGAGGGCGAGTGAGGATTAGCCATATAAAGAACGTGAACTTTTTCTACTGATACCAAATGCAGAAATTCGTAAAACATAATGAGAATATGTTTAAATAGTGCGGCAAGGCGACTACAAGGCATTCCACAATATTCAATTTGCGGCACCTCCTGCAAGGAGTGCGAAAAGATTGCTAGCCTATATTGCAAGTCTATGCGTCGAAAATTTTAGACACTTTTCTGACATGCGCGCGCCGAAATTTTGACATTTTATTCGTGCGAATGAAATATTGCCCCCCCCGCCCTTCATCGAGAATGGATTGATCACCTGTGTGTGTGTCGATGATTTGTTCGTAGTGCTTTGTTATTTTAGTTTGTTGTTTGTTTTTTTTTTTTTTTTTTTTGTTTTTTTTACCGAGGCGGACCTTTGTCGCGCCGCAAGGGGGGGGGCGGGGTCGGTCGAACCCCGAATCCCATTTGGGCCGCACGCACTCACGCCAACCACACGCGCACACACAACCACACGACACAGACAGTGCCACACACATCACAGTGACCCAGCACCCACACACACACACAGCAGCACACCACACACACACACACACACAGACACACCACAACCAGCTCACAACAGGACACACACACGCCACACGCACACACATCACACACACACACACAACCACACAGTCACACCACCACACCACACACACAACAATGAGAAGAAGAACACCACAGGACAGAACAATTTATCAGAAAATGAAGAACGGCTAAGTTGAACAGCATAATACGGGGCGTGTTTTGAATGTATATTTTAATCGCAAAAATCAGCGAAAGCGGTATCCTTGAAAAGGGTAGTCTTTCAGATTTGGATAGTTGTTTTGGGGGTATTCTAGAGCCCGGATTCTAAGATTCGAGAAGGATCGCGATTTTTGAAAGTCCAGTCCACTGAGCATGTCCCCCCCCCCGGCCCCCCGGATTTTGTTTTGTTGTATTTGAGGCATATGATTCTAAATTACGTCTCGATCCGTACTCGGTATCGATTATAATTAAAGTTCAAAGGGCACTCAGTCAAAATTCAAGAGATGTCTTGCGGCCAGGTAAAACTATGTACCATATTCGCAATTCATTGATGAAGGATCAGACTTGTTTATCTTACTAGATATAACTGAAATTTTGATTTTTTCAGATCAATTTATAGTTAACTTAGTCTTTGGCGTTGGGATACGTGATTTGATCTAGTACTTCCGGTTCCCAATCTGTCTCTTCGTGTAAACAGTGAAGAGGTAGCATCGTAATATCGGGATGTTGCGATTAGATGAGAAAAATGTGTTAATTTCAAGAAATGTTTAAGTCATAGTTACTGGGACTGTAGTTAGTAGGTATTATTTTGAAATCACATAATATCTGAACCCGTGAGATATGACCTGTCAAAAGGCTGAACCGAGTTTGGTGAGTGCTGTGTGGTAGTTGACTTGTGAGTTGGTGCTGTGTGTGAGAATGATGCGGCCGTGTATTGTCGTGGTGGTGGGCAGGGCGAAGGTGCGAGTGCGCAATGAATCGCTGCCGAGTGGCAGTGCATGCATTGCAGATTATGCATTATGCATTGAACTGAGTGACATGATTGGTCATATGCCTGGCATGCCATAGCATCACGGATAGCGGTGTGCGGTAGATGATAGTGATCAGATATTTGAGAACAGTCATTGCATAGTTTTGGGCGGCCGATGCATGTGCTGGGGGGGGGGGGGTGGGTGTGGGGGGGGGGACTGTCCCTTATCGATTTTTTTCGTCGTCATTCAGGGCGGGGTATTGTTCCGATGGCATTGGCATGTTTGTTGGGCGTCGCGGCAAATGATGGAGCAGGGAGGTTCACAAAAAAGATTCAACTTCTCAATAAATTAATCTTAAGTGCGTAGTTCGTATTGCAATTATTCGATCTCAATTAATAAATATGTGAGCCCTCGACGTAGGTGGGGAAAAGTCGCAACGAACGAAAGTCAAACGCCAAAGAACAACCCAACACTCATTTTGGTGAATTTTTTTTTTATTTCAGGTTTTGAAAAGTTTGATATCGTATTTATACAATTTGAGTTGAAGCTTTTGGGATTAAATTGCTAATACGGCAAAAGTAGCGATTGTTCGCAACTTTTCGTTGGGTCAGTTGATCGTTCGCGCGAACGGATCGTGCCGAGACCGGGCTTGCTACGCAGTGTCACGTGACAGTCGGCACGCGTGTACTTTCGCAGTATCCTAAGCTTTTTCACACGACATTAACTTGTGTTGTGACTGCATGCATGACTTAATCTTTATTTTTTTATCAAACGAAATGATGAAATAAATTCGAATACGCTCGGGCAGGGGTAGGCAGCTACTGTAGACTCCGTCCTAGGCTCGTTTAGAAGTTTCTATTCATTAACAGCACCTTTCCTTGCCTGTGTCCATGCTTTTGACATAGAAATTTGTTTTGGAATTCTCATGTTTGATTTCGGAGTGCTGTAGGAAATTCTCAAGAACCAAAAATGCGTAATTCCTCTTTCAACAATCCATGCCGATCACAGACCAGATTTATATAAAGTGACGCTTAAGTCAGAGATAACGTCGGCAGAGAGAGGTGTGAATTATTTTGTGGCCTCCTTATACATTGCTTTGGCATCTTAGAGTTCAAGATAATGTGAGGAAGTATTGTAAGTGCTTGCGAAACTGAAAGACGGGAGTTTTCTCTCTTCAGTTAGTTTGTTTTGCAACTGGTAAAAGTGGATACTACACAAACAACTATTGAAGAAGAAAAAATAGACCCGGATCTCAGCCAGGCAGTGCTACGCGTGTTAATCCCCTGTCTATAGAAAGCGTTTGAAACTTCTTTGTTGAGGGACACGAGTTACACGTAAGAAGAATAAAAGGGTCTACGAGAAACTTGCATGCCCATACTACATAAGTTTAGTTTGTACTTCTACCAGCAAAACACACGGATAATTAAAAAAGAACCAGTAGCATACAAGGATTTCATGTATTGCTGTGGAAGTATTTTTATTTCTGCTAGGAAATGTGGTGTGTTTGAATTATGAAAAAAAATATAGATCGCACGATCTTACACAAATTATTATTGGTTTCCAGACTTAACAAAAAACGATCTCGCATAACTATTCATCCTGTGCAATTCTTACACTTCTCAAGTGAAAGCTAAAAGCGATGTTCTCTCATTAAACTGGAAACGACATCAAAAACTGCCGTAGGTATAATCGCTGCAGCAAATGGCTATACAGTGACATACGGCAAGAACTGGGTTGTAGTGTTAAATTTCCATACGGAGTTTGTGATTGTTATTCTTTTTAGAATTTTTAGGACATCAGCAATATCAAAAAACAAATGAAAACACTATTTTTCCATAATGAATTATATTAAGATTAATTGAATTGAAGATTGCTATGATTGTAGCGACACATTTGCGCCGAATGGGTGCAGAATAGTGGTAGTTCCGTTTTACATTGTCACATACATCATTAAACTTTCCACTGTACACACTTAATAAATGAATTTGACATTTTGCATACAACTAGACAAGAGTACAGTCTGTCACTATGCCAATTTTCAATGTTTTTGTTGCAGGTGAAGCCCCAGTTGCTAAGGACTTTTTAGGACTTATATCACTTATTCAAGGGCGCATCGTGCCCGACTGAGTTTGAATTCATGGTGAAACTTTAAACGCCAATTTCTCCGTTAACTTCCTTGGCGCGCTGTCTTAAAATTGAACTTTCGGTCGCGTTTTTCGCCCCTTTCCTTTTGCGTATATTTCAAGTGTTATATATCATTTTAAAGCTGATAATATGGAGATTTTGAATCAAGCAAATAACAGAAAATGATTTTTGCGACTTTTGCCTCCTACTGTCGGATCGGCTCACATATGCACAAATGTTCAGGAATTTCCAGAGAAATAAGTGAAAATCTCATGTTCAATGTCGCCAGTTTTGTATGTAAAAAAATAGCTCCAATACCATGCACTATACAGTACATGCATGCCTTGAAATTGCCTGATAATGCCTAATATTATGAGTTCCAGTGCACTCCAAAGGCAATGGCTTTGCTTCAAAAATATTGTAGATGCATTCAGCTTTCCAACAATGCCTAGCCTAAGTCGTGACTCGTTTTACATCTGTGGTAAAATTATGAATTTAAAATTCAGGGCCAATTGACTCATTGACTTTTTGGTGACATCTGCAGCAGCACCCTCTTGTGACTATGATCCTACCTAAAATAGAGCGGGGGCGGGGAGGGGATTTAAAGTGACACTATCCACTTTTAACAAAAACATGTATCCTGAGTGAGGGTGGTTTTCACCCCTGATTAAACTGGCAATGCACAACAGTCGACACATTTCAGTATTTAATTTCATCCATTAATAGATCTGCGTTTGGATGGGTCTATTATAAAATTTCAAACACATTTTTGAAGTTTCCAAAGTAAAACTGAAAGACCACCTTCAGCTTCCAAATTGGATGTGACCATCTGCCTCACATGCTGATCTTTTCATTCCCTAATCGTGCAGATCTGTTCGTGTCCCCCCCCCCCACGAGACCCATTCCATTCAATGACATACATTATGGTTACATCAAGTAAAATCATCCCCCCCCCCAAAAAAAAAAAAAAAAAAAAAAATGAAAAGAGACAAAGAAAAAATGAAATAATAAAATGCAGGGTCTAATCTAGATCTGATTCTAAATATTAAATTTAGAAAAACACAAATGTAGGGTGTCTGAAAGATTTTCAATTTTCACAATTTTTGTACCTTCAGATTGATTTTGTTTGCATTTTCTAGTAAACATGTAGCTGAGGAAGGCATGTTTCAAATTTGGGAACTAACTAATGTTCCTATCAAAAGATACAAAGATAAATTTAGGGTCTTTTTCTTGCATGTTTCCTTGGGATCAGGACAGAAATGTAGCACACACGGTACCTGTTCACACTGGCCATATAGCTTCATTGGCTAATACCACAGATGAAGGGCAAGGGGTACTTTGAGAGCCTGGTGGCAGTTTATCCTGCTAGATATGACAAAAACAAAGTGTACAGGGGGATTCCCCATGTTTGAAATATTTTTCATGTAATTGGACTCATCTTGATCACAAATACTGTGGAAATGACGGGGCAGAGAAGGTTTGTTTGTGTTTTCTCAGTGTGAACACGTTCATTATATCCAAAGTCCTTTTGGGAAAAGATGGAGCAAAGGATAAGCTTTAATTTTTTGATACCAAATTCAAGGCCACTTTTACCCAGGATAAACATTCGGCGATGTTGAAAAGGTGAGATTTGACGACAAAAGTATGACCATTTATTGACTTGTGCACACAGCAATAGGATTGTGCATTGAACATAATGTAGGGGAGAGCGGGGCTAGTTGGCGTGTGGGGTATGTTGGAACATTGTAATTTTCTCTTACAGCTTAAATATTTTTTCTTCAATAATACTCTCAGGTGGTAGGCATTGGCAACACCTTTCCACCATAAAACTTTGAGTCAATTAGATTTGATATGGTTTGTGCTAGAGGGATAAGTTTGATTTTTCGCCTTCTGAGTAATTTTTCTGATTCTCCAAAAATTTTGATTATTTTTACTAATGGCTAACGATAACAATTCAAGTAATGCTATTTATAGTTAGGTTGTATTTATCTATAAAATGAGGCTAGTCATATTTGGTCTTGTTTGCTTAGTTTGACCACAGGGTCTTCAAAGTCCCAAAAATGCCCTCGGGGTTAGTTGGCACTTTGAGTCATGGGTTAGTTGGCACACATTTTGGCTGGTGTGCCAACTAACCCCCAATACAGAATCATGTGTTATGTGTGCCAACTAACCCCCAATACAGAATTATGACTTACGTGTAAAGTTGTAAACTGTGTGCATTCACACAAATTGCATTCGCAAAGCCACTGCTTCCAGGGTTTTTTTTCCAAATAAATGATACACAATGTTGAAAATGTACTTTGGGATCCAAAACTAAGACCAGACCATACATGTTCAAGACCAGGGCCAAGTACAAAATCAAGACCAGACATATTGGGAAGATAGGAATTATGCAAACTTAGACCCTATGCAAATTTATTCAAATTTAAAAATCACATAAAAGTGCTAATTCTCTAATGAATTCTTAATTTGAGAAAATCTATCAGACTGTAAGAATAATGCATTTTATTTTTACAAAAATCTGTGTGAGTCAGTGTGTGTGCATGCTGCACATGTACAGTGTATGTTTTCCTACATATTGTGTGTGTGTGTGTGTGTGTGCGTGTGCGTGTGCGTGTGCGTGTGCGTGTGCGCGTGCGCGTGCGTGTGCGTGTGCGCGTGCGCGTGCGCGTGCGCGTGCGCGTGCGCGTGCGCGTGCGCGTGCGCGTGTGCGTGTGTGCGTGTGCGGGTGTGTGTGTGTGTGTGAGTGACTATGTATGTAGTATTTACTGTGTAAGTATGTGAAAAAGAATTAAATTTATGGATATTCATCTGTTTCAATGTGATTGAATACTACATGTGATCTTTGTAGGGTAACATGTACAGAACCATACATCAAGCTATCGTGCCAACTTACCCCACCCCATGTGCCAACTAACCCCGGGGGCGGGGTTAGTTGGCACACTTGACATGATGTCATTTAGAGTAAAATATATAAGAAACTAACAAGGTTTGAACTGAAATTGTACCCCTCATTTATAGCCCAGATAACACCCTTCACACTAGTATACAATTTGATCAATAATTTATTTAACTCTTGAGAGGCAAAATCCCAAAAATCGTGCCAACAAGCCCCGCTCTCCCCTATACACATAATAGCAAGAAAAATGTGATAGATTTTCAGACACCTTAACAAAAGTGCACTCATTCGATTAACGACATGATCTTGATCCCTTGAATTGCAAATTAATTGCTTGATCCTTTTCATGAGGATTCACTGGAATTAGGTTTTACAGTTAGGGCATTTTTACCATATTTACCATATTTATTATTGTACAAGTTAATCTAAATTTGCTTTCTGTGATCCTGAAGTTTAAAATAGATGATCAATCTGCTTTTTATCCTACATTGACAGGCATCATGGTGAAGACGAACACAACTGGTTACCGCCGCGGTACGCGGTACATGTTTGCCAGACCCTTCAAGAAGAATGGCGTGGAACCGCTCAACACCTTCTTAAAGGTCTACAAGCGTGGTGACTACGTTGACATCAAGGTAGGTTAAAAGTGTCGGTGTAAAAATGTTATCCTATATAGGTCTAGGGCTGGATCAAAAGATTTTAGCTGACTGATGTCTGTCCATCTAAACCCCAAACCATTGACTGTACATTCATGCCAATCTGTATACAACATTATGCTTTAAATATCAAATTAAATTTTGTGTAAAAATCAAGAAGTGTTCAGACTTCGAGGGATCTCATTCTCATTCCTAAAGTTCTGTAGTTTGTGTTTTGCTTTGGAATGGAGGAATATTGTGATAAATTTAGGATGTTTAAAAACTATTTGTAGGGAAAGATGGATAACCAAAGTATTTTCAGTACAGGGAAACCCCGTTATAGCGAGCTCGGATATAGCGAGGTACCGCTTTTAACGAGGTGATTGTCTCGGTCCCGTTTTCATTTACGTATTATTCAATGGAAAAAAGTCCCGTTTATAGCGAGCTCGGTTATTGCGAGATTTCGCTTATAACGAGGTATTTTTCTCAACCCACTAACAAAGAAAAACATACGAAATTCACCCGGTTAAAACAAGGAAATGAAAGTCGCATCGTGCGCTGACCAAATTCTAAATTTTGACAACGCAAAAAATGCCCAATCGTTTCAGAGCGCGAGCGCATCGCACTTCAGTCTGCCACGTCGCAGCCATGCACAATACATAGGCAAGTGTGTGTGTGTATACTCTAACACACAACTGCACAGTACATTCACTTGTCAGTCACACAAAGCCTGCCTCCCATACACACTACTCAACGCAAGTTACGAGCGGGAAGGTTGCTGCTTTATTTTGAGATCTAGTTTCTTTTATTTCTTTGGATGAGTATATAAATGAAAAATAATCAGTTTTCTGTTCATAGTTTTGGTGCAGAACAAGTAGGAAAAGCAGTAAACATATGGGTTTAATGCCTAGTCCCATACATGTTATATTTTGTGTGTACATTATGTGTACGTTTACAACGAGGTACCGGTTATAACGAGGTAAAATCGGCGGTCCCGACAACGTCGTTATAACGGGGTTTCCCTGTATTGATTTTTGGGCCTTAATTTAGAAGTGTACCCACAACTCTGTTGCTAACTCGAGAGTTTCAGCTTGTGGTTTATTCCGTCAGTGTATCATCTACTGACAAAATAAACCACACACAAGTTAGCAACCTGAAAAAATTCAGACTGCTAACTGGCCATGGGTACACTTGCAAATTAGCGCTGATTTCTGAATTCTGTTCAGTCAATCATGACTCCAGTAAATGAGAAAATTGGTGATGGTACGCATAGCCAAGAAATACTGCATGTATTTGGAGTTAGAATCAAGTAAATGCTTGAAGGTTTCTGCTGTGAAAATTCTTGGTCCAACATTTTCTCCATGGTCTACCATTGCTATCAGGAAAAAAAAAGTTACATGCCAAACATAGATTTCTTTCTCTCAGGGTCATACCTGAACTTTAATTCAATGCTAGTAAATACACGCTTGTTTCTCGTCAATTCAACAAATTCCAAACAAATCCTTCCAGCATACACTCTAGCCTCTGTATGATATATGTTTCTACTTGTTGGTCCTTGGGCATTTTCATCTTCTCCGTGATGTCACCAGACACTCCAACCCTAAATACCTCTCAAGCGGGAGATACTCTCCCCGAGACCCCCTAGCAAACGGGAAACTCTGACTCAATGTGCACGTAACCCACATCACCAGCGCAGAGCACAAAATTCTGTGTGGCCAGAGGCCATTTTTAGGAATTTAAAAGCTCTCTGGTGCTATCTTAGGCTTAGTTTTGGACATATGACAACTCTAAATGAAGTCAAATCCACCGATTCAGATTCATTTCTTTTCAAAAAAGGTGGTTGGGCGGGAGAAAAAAAATGAGAAACACAGCTAGGGCAGGAGAGATTAAAACTCAAAACGGGAGGGCGGGAGATTTTGTGAAAATGGACTCAAAGCGGGAGATTTCCCACCGAAAACGAGAGAGTTGGAGTCTCTGTGTCACTGTGTCTCTAAATGAAGTCAAATCCACCGATTCAGATTCATTTCTTTTCAAAAAAGGTGGTTGGGCGGGAGAAAAAAAATGAGAAACACAGCTAGGGCAGGAGAGATTAAAACTCAAAACGGAAGGGCGGGAGATTTTGTGAAAATGGACTCAAAGCGGGAGATTTCCCACCGAAAACGAGAGAGTTGGAGTCTCTGTGTCACTGCTCTTTAACCCTGTCAGTATCATTGCATCAAATCTCCATAGAGTTTGCATGTGATATTTTGAGTG
>JZLH01S0062588.1:2200-21966 GCA_001188425.1 Eucidaris tribuloides | reverse complement strand
GAACAAAATTGTGTGGCACTTGGGATTTCATATGCGACGGGATGTGAGTTAAGGACCAAAATCATAAGACTTCCACTCACCTTTGATATCTCTGTGTATCTTCCTTTCACAGTGTAAGTAATCCAGACCCTTGATAATTTCTCTTAGAATTGTGGCTATGTAGACTTCATCGATGGACCCAGCTTTGAGGAGGTCTAAGGCCGATCCACCCCCGAGGTACTCCATTATGATCCATAACTTTGTGCCCTGTGTGCAAATAACAGAAGAAATGAAACAATTTATGATAAAAGTTGATACACATGTCTTTGGAACAATATTTCCCCCTTTTTAAATATGAAGTCATTAGTAGAGCTGATGTAGATTACTACTTTCCTATACATAAACCCTCATTTTGTTACTGGCCCTCACTTTTTTTAAAAAATCAAATACATTTAAAAAATAAGAAACTTACATATTGTTGTTATTATATTGCCAATTTTTTTATGTTCTATAATTTCTGTTTGTATTTTGTTATCAAGTACAGGTACAGGTACAGAGTGGCACAAATATTGTTGCTTGTTATACATGTAAGTACTATATCTGATTGTAAATTGTGTGAATATCATTTTCCATTTTTGTTATCGACAAACAAACAAAAAACAAAAGATGGTTTTGAAAGCCTCTGTCTCACTATAAACTTGAGCCAACAGTGCCATGGTATGGGGTCTGAAATGCACGTGACTGATATACATACTTGTACATGTAGGCCTGTGATAAACTTGCATACATGTACATGTAGGTTGAATACTCAGTTGAACTTTTTAAGGTCTATTGTCCCCTTTTCTGTATTTTTTATCGTTTTTGTACCCCATACATGTAAGTCAAGTAAAAGCTTTTTCTCAGTCCAAAATGGATTCAACTTTATGCAGACTCTGATGTAGAGTTGACTGTGTGAGTACACCACCTAAACTAACCACCCCCCCCCCTTTCCCATTCACCAACCAGGTAGTGAGTACATAAACCAGTCTGGTTATAATTGAGAGAAAGCTATACAGTAGTCAGGCCACGAGTAAAGTCACAAATCGTCAAAAGTCCACAAGTGACTCAAAAGGGATCTGCTTCTAGATTTGTCTATTCCTTTTATCATCAACATTCTCCTAGCAACAATAGAGAGTTTTGTTTGTCCAGCCCTGCCTACTGCATGCCAAAACACACTTCATACTCAGCATGATGCAGGAAAGTCAGGGGCAATACTTGCTTTGTCATGGACGGTCACAAATGCTATATGATCACTGGTAGAGCTGTGTAGGTTAGCTACATACAATAAATTGATTCAGGATATTTTTTTTTTTGGGGGGGGGGGGGTGTGGAGGTTGGGATACAGTGTGTGTTGGTTTCTTTATAAATGATGATCACATAATCATATGTAAATCATAACACTTTCAAAACAATGTTTAACATTCTAATTTTACATTCTTGTTTTTCATGTAAGAGCCCAATCGACCAAATTCCCCCATGGCTGAAAGGCCCCAAAATGATAAAAGTTGTGAGCAGATTTATTTTGAATATGTGTACTCACAAAACTTTGCTTGTGAACCCACCATCAGGTGTGGTGTACATGTAAATGTATGAAACTGTATGATGTTTTAACATACTGTAGACATTTGGTCTAGCGGACTGTCAGTCAACTCTGTGTATATGGACACCCTTTTTTTCATCAGAAGTAGTTCATATAGTGCATCTCACTTTGAACGGGTTTAATTTGTGTATGAAATTCATACAGAAACATGGTATGGTATCTTCTATCTCCAGTGACATGAAAATCCTATTGATAAACCACTGTACTGTATGTCAGTGATGACTTAAAGTAAGCGGGACAGCTAGATTTTTCTTCTTTTATATCAGGGGGAGGGACGACTGAGATACAGTAGGTACAGTTTCTGTTGGGAAGAACAAGTTGATAAACAGACGAGTACTTTATGACATGAATTTCTCTCATACATATCATTCATTCTACACACACACACACACACACAAATAGAGTACAAGTATTTAGAGTGCTATTACAGATATTTCTGACAACATGCTGTTTCAAAAACTCAAAAGTTTAACTCGAGTCCCCGACTCCCTGTAAACACATGTATTTGGGTCCATTTGCAAATTGGTCTGTTTCGGTGACTGAAATCCCTACAGATAGCTGTTATCTGTAGACAACAAATCCAAAGCTTCAAAGATACAGGCCTCAACAGACTGCTGGAGATTCCAACAGCATGCACAGCACAGGCAAAAACGTGAAGATGCCTCTGCTAAAAGAATTCCCCTTGCAGCCTCACTAAATCAGGCCGATCAGACACTGCTAAAATCAAAGCTAGCTTTTAAGATCAAACAGCAACAAAAGGTTGAATCCTGTCAGTATTGAAAGGTCTTCTACCAAACAAACCTCAAGTAGATATCAAATAAAACAACAGTCAATATTTGAGGCCCAAGGGATTAAAGAAATGGCTCCATTCCTCATTTTTGTTATGTAAATCTACTAATCTAGTTGCATTTTCAACAATCCATGTGCATACAAACTCACTTTTGACTATCACTTGTGATTAGCTAGCATAATTACACCCCCCCCCAAAAAAAAAATGTATGCATGTGTGTGGGGTCTATTTCACTCTTACTGAAATTTCAGGGGGATGTTAAAAACATATCACCACTCATGACATTATTTTTTATTCAAATATTAGTAGGCTATATAAAATATCATTAAAATAATTACAAGAACAAGAACAGCAGCAAGAGCAATCAGTGCTCAAAATACACGATGGGCAGGGGCTCGGGGCGATTTGCCCCCGTAATGCAAAAAAGAACACTTGAAAATGTCAAAAGAGCCCCCGAAAATTCCCATAGACAAACTGTAAATTGTAGCCAAACTTAGCCAATGTGCTCCAAAGGTAGCCCCGGAAAATTAAAAATTAATTTTTCCCCTGAGAGCAATACACACCTTTAAATTAAAGATCAACTGTGTGTGACATGGCTGAAAAGTAATTAAGATTTCTGTTAATTGCAGGGAATTAGAATCTGAAACCAAGTCAAGAGATTTTTTCAGTCTGTTCTAGGCCAGGAACCTTCTCCACACAGTACTCAACATGGGTGTGGTCCTTTTCTAGTGTTTACAGCACAGAGTAGGAGCTTATGAATGGGGTTTGGTTTCCTGTTGCAAATATGTACAATCTGATGAGTTATTATTACTATAATTTGTTGATTTATTTAGGTTATTAATTTATTGATTAATTGATTTATTTATTTCATTCTATTTATTCATTGATTTATTCAATCAATGATTTATTCATTTACCTATTATTTATTTGTTTTTACAGTTGAATGAATATTACACCTCACCAACACAAACTTGAATGATGCTGTTCACTTTAATAATTACATACTTTAAAATGCCAAATACTACTGAATCTCTGAAAAATATACCATACAACTTTAATATGAGATTCTGAAAAAAAAATGTTTGATGACATACTGACCAAATGAAATCAAAAGTGAAGCTTACTATACAGATAAAAAAAACTGACAGGTACAGTGATTTGCACAATCACTATGCTAAAATTAAGTGAGGGAAATGAGATGAATCATGATGGATTATTACCTTTAAGCTTACAGAATGATATTTACAGTTGTACATGTGCACTATCACACTGTAAATATTCTAGAGTGTATGAATGAGGGTGTGTCCCATAATATAATCTTTCAGTTTTCATATAGCCACCACTTCAAGGCCTGTAATGTAGTAGTCTCGGTTCCAGACCATAACACTTTCTCTACCTCCTCTGGAGTACTCACTCTCTAACTTTTTCTACCTTCAGAAGTTGAGAGTACACTAACGGCGTGTTTCTACAGAAATTCGTTAAACGGTATTACCCGCTTAAGTATCCAGAATTCCGGAAAACTTTCCTGTGGAAACAGACGCGATGTAAACGGTTTATTGATAAACCGTATCTGACCAAATACGGTTTATCATAACCACCTTCCAGAGGTGGTTATTGCTGTGTTAATCCGTTTAACTTTTCTGTAGAAACACACAGCTGGCGGAAGTAGGGGTCACCGGTGTGTGTGAAAATACGTGCCTGTAACTGCATATTTTGGACCAGTTCATATACCACAATGCATTGCGAGGTCATAGGTTGAATTTCCCGATTTCCGATTGAAGCAGTATTTGCGATACGGAATGGGAGCTAATCGGATTATTCGCTCTGTAGAAACAGGTTGGTTTAAAGGCGATACAGTTTTCGATTCCGGAAAAGATAAACCATTTTCCATTATTTTTCTGCAGAAACATGCTGATTATCAGCCTTTGCAGAGAAAATGAAGACACCTAGTCTCAGTCAAAGCAGTTGGCTGTAGATTGTAGTTTCAATCAATAAAAGATGGGTTGATCTAAATGTCTGGAAACCAGACTACCAACATATAAGAGCATACACTGATCATTTAAAATATCTTATTACACAAATGTGAACTTCCCAGCATTTCACAAACATGAGAAATCCATTCATTAAATCCTGCGTGTAATGAGAAGTGGGTGTGGCAGCCAACTGTGGAAAGAGGGAAGTCCTGATTCCACTGCTATTCTTTCGTTTCCTGTCTAAATTTTGTGTTAATGAAGTCAGCATGTTGCCATTAGAGGAATTAGTGAGCCAGAATTGAGTTTGCCTGGCCCAGACTCAGAGATTATGCCCCACCCTAAACAATTCTTTTCACAGAGTTTGACTGCACTCATTTGCATTCATTTGTTTTCATTGACAAACTAGCCAATATTCTTGTTTTTATCGGGAAATTTTGAAAAGCAATCACAAATATAATTGACAAATTATATGCTCGACAATACATGTATGTAAACATTCTCTCAAAAATTGGGGAGATATTCATTTTTGGGGTCAAAATATGAGAAGCTCTTAAATTTTCAGGTAACCTCCTACAAAATCAGGGGGACTTGGTAAATCTGCATTATTGTAGGTTTGTGGCATTTATATTCAATGAGTTCCACTAATTGGAATGGAATTTGATCATTTTCAAAATATCATTTACTCATTTAAATGAATCATCACAACTGTGTGATGCAATTTCTGTCTAACTGTCCATGCAACAATCATTCATCCAGATGTTGTTTGCAATCTAGTGTCTTATCAATTAGTACATGTACATTACAACTTTAAAGGCACTGTATAACAGTGTTTCCAGTTTAAAAAATTTGAGCTGCATGATTCCCCATACTACCAGTGTCTCTGACATGGTCTAAAAATGATGCCCTGAAAAAATTGCAGTTTAAAACGATCAGTAAGTGCTTTAAAAAAGTAAAAATCATTGAGAGACCATTCCAGCTTTCCCCCATAGACTGCTGTGTTGCAGAATTTCCTATCGCCCTATAGGAAATTAATGTGCCAATTTGTATCTGCACATATTGTACTTGTGACAGCATTACTGTCCAAACTTTTGTGTTCTAAGGTGTTTATTTGTCCATTCAAACACTGTCAGATATGTCAGATGGCAAAGTTCGACAATTTTTTAAACGTGTCTTCCACAGTGTTATATAGCGTCTTTAACAAGGAGTGCCAGCGGGATTTTTGGCAGAGGAATGGGGTGGAGGGGTAGAGGGAGGAGGGAGGGAGGAGGGGTGGAGGGGGTGGTTGGTGGCCAAATCAGCAAGGGGTACACCATGATCCATTCAGGAAGGCACATGTATGTCTTTCTTTCTTTATACTCACACACAAACATGTACTTATCCCACTCCACTGACGAAAAAACAAAACAAAATCTGCCATATTATATGGAAGGACTGTCAGATTCTCTAGAAAAAGACACGTAAGGTCTTTAGTCTTATAAAATACTGCAAAAATTCATCAAAATATTGTTGTTACTCGTTCAGATTCATTTTTTTTTTCATTCACTTTTCTTTCCCCCTTTTTTTTTTGTAGCCCAAATTGCCCCTAGCTCCTTTTGTGTCATGGACTTTGCAAACTTCCAAAACCTTTTATAATCTGTAATCACAAATTCACTGCAGGTATATGACATGTGTGCACGCCAGCATTCAAAGAATGAAACCTGTGATTTACAACTCGCGTCTATTCTCGTGTCAATTATGTAAACATGCAGCGGATGTCAGGCAGGAAGTCAAACGGCAGACGTCCCGCTCTTTCTCTTTCCATCCTTTCTATCGCGGGATAGCACAGATCCTATCTCTACGCGACGTACTAGTAATGGGACTAGGGCACAGGAATCACCTGGTTAAATTAACCCAACAAACGCAATGCCATGGCAACTACAGTAACAATATACACACCGAAACAATGCACTATTAATAACAACAATTTCAACACTACAAGGAAAATGCTGGTAGTTTGTGTGATCTAGTAGAACTATAATGTATAGTCAGTCAAGGGTTTATGGCTTTAATTGTATGACAGCATACAATCATGTGCTGTGTGATTGTATAAAGCCAAGGTATAGTTCTAGTTCTGAATCAAATTTATGATTCTTTCATAAATGTATTGTCACTAAAAATCGTTAGAATGAAATATTTTTATCATTATTTATCATTATCATCAGTGAGCTAGTGCATGTATCATTACGTACATGAAGGCCCTACATGTATTCCCCATGGCAAAATTGTGACAGGTACTTTGCTAGTCTAAGTTTTAGACTGTCCTCCCTTTTTCACCCTAATCCTAAGGCGGTATAGTCACTTTGACTCGGTATGAGTCTGGACACTTAGACTAGCTAGGCGCGCGGCTCGTTATGCTCGGGATTGGGGTAAATTAAAGAGCAGTCTATGACTTAGACTAGTACTTTGCATGATCTGGAACAAACTAAATCATGGCATGAGACTTAAAGCGCTCACGCACTACACGACTTTTGTCGTACGACTGCACCGACTTGGATCCGAAATAGAAAACAAAGCTTATATTTCGTACACATCAGCGTGTACGAAATATAAGCTTTGTTTTTTATTTCGGATCCAAGTCGTGCAGTCGTACGACAAAAGTCGTGTAGTGTGCGGAGCTTGTCAAGTTAGTAGTAAAAAGTACATGTATTCGATGAAAGATCATAGTTTCCCTATTAACATACATGGACAATAAATGTGTTTATAATCTAATCTCTTGATCCCATAGATTGAATGTTGTACATGGCACAGTCATTGCCTGGGACTAGAAGGGTACATGATGACATAAATGGTACCCTGGGGTACCAAATAGAAATCTGCCATTTTGTTGAATTATCTATTTTTTTATAGCACTGTGCCCTGGGTTACAAAACTGTAAAAAAGTGTAATTCCATAACAACTTTAGCTTCATTTTCACCCCACTTTTCATAAGTTTAAAATGTGTTTTTGTTGTGTACTTGAGCAGCCTCTGCATCATAACCACTGATCTCAGTGATCATAACCACAGACACATTTTTGGACACAAGAGGGCACTGCACAATGCGGTACTCCAGGGTACAACGGTACCCCGGGGTGGCGTGCGGTGCATCACATCTGGAAGCCAGACTAGAAGCATACAGAATGTAAGGGTTGTTATTATTGTAGTGCTGCACCAGACAGGCAGAGTGTTTCAGGTCATCAAGGCACTCATGCTGTGATGTAGAGATGACTCATTCTCTGTTCCTGGTAATTTAATTACAAGTAGCTACCAGCAACTCCTCCATTTTCTTCAAATGGCAAAAAGAAAATACATGTAGGCCTACAATACTACTATCTATGTGTACACTGCCCAAAGCTCATACGTGTATTTTTTCCTTTTTGCCACATGTATGATGAACTTAATTATAATATATTTTACTTTATATCAGGGTTGGGCCATTTTTATTTTTTTTTTCTGGAAGGGATAATTCAAATCAGGATTTAAAGGCAGGGAATCTCATTTGCACCCCTCCATCAGCACAACAAAACATCACCCGTGCCTTTAAGCTATTTGACGGGAATGTCATCCATCCCATTTTACAATGATATTAGAAGACTGTGCTCTTCATTTCTGCAATATCTGGGGCTTACTGAAATTGAAACATGAGATTACCAGTTTTGACTTTGATATTTATAGAATGTTATTTTCCACATCTTACATAATATTTCTGATTTCTTTGGTTTCCAGGAAAAGGCATACAAATATTTCTTCACATTATTAATACAGAAAATGTAGGCCTACATATTATATTGACACAATGTACATTACTACATTGTACAAAGGACTTTCTACTGTTGGCCGTGTATTGTTTGTAAGTAACAGCAATGTGTGTCTGAAACTTAGACTACTGTTACAAAATACAAACTTGAGCAATAGCCTAATTTCATGATTCTTTTTTATATATATCAGAAAAAAACTTTACAATGTACATACTGTACGAATCCCAAATTTTTAATGCTGCATTTTTATACATGTACCCATCTCTAGTTGAATCACATCTGCACAAAATTTACAAAAATGGTTTTGTGTGCAAATAAGAAACACGGCCCTTCAAAGAGTTCAAATTCAGTTTCAACCCCTGTGGTTCTTGTAGAAGTTGGTAGAAGGAGTGACTCACCACTGCCCAAGACATGTGGGACAGTTTATCTGAAACCATGCCAAACCTTGTCAAATAAATTACTGTCAAATATTCCTAAAATAGATATTGGAAGCAATGACGATCAGATAAGTCCTGATTTTTTTTCTTCAATCTTTTTGATCTTAAAGGAAAGAGACATGATTGGGAGAAACAAAAAAATGCCTCTTGAACCAAACTGGTTGTAAGATGGATACACCAAGTGGAGTGTATCTCCTGGCTGGAAGGATTTATCTTGAATTTGTTTGTCGAATCAAGTGTGAACATAGCTTCTCTCATGCCCCAATAAAAATACCTCCCATAGAACCCTAAACAAGATTTGTCTGTCACAAGGCATGCAAATGGAATTCATTTTAAAATGAGTCAACTTTTGACTACAAGATTTTCACAGGAGAATCCTTGTATAGTTTACTTGATTCTAGAGTAGTTTCAGCCCAAGTTGAGGACTACCCCCAATCATGTCATTAACTTTTAAGGTTCATGTCTTATTAGTCATTATTGCCAGTAGCAAGTTTTGCCCATGATCCAGCAAGTCTATGGAGTCTTGTTGCAGTAGTACCTAGAAATTTGGTGTGTCCATAGGACACGGATGCCCCCGCTTTATAACGCGATCAGTAAGCATTTCTTATTGAGTAATCATGTGGAAACCAGTTTGCATGAGCTGTGACCTTTGACCTTTGACCAGCGGACTCCGAATTCGAACTTGACCTGTATTTTAGTGTGTTCTACCAACACACCAAAAATTTTTAAAACTCGCCAAATATTTTTGAAGTTATCGTACGGAAACTAATTTGCATATATAATGAGCTGTGACCTTTGACCTTTGACCAGCGGACTCCGAATTCGAACTTGACCTGTATTTTAGTGTGTTCTACCAACACACCAAAAATTTTAAAATCCCTCAAATATTTTAAAGTTATCGTGCGGAAACCAATTCGCATATATAATGAGCTGTGACCTTTGACCTTTGACCAGCGGACTCCAAATTTGAAGTTGACCTGTATTTCAGTGTGTTCTACCTACACACCAAAATTTTTTAAAATCCGTCAAATATTTTTTAAGTTATTGTGCGGAAACCAACTAGGGAACGGACAGGTGCAACGCTTAATGCCCCCTCAAGACTTCGTCGGCGGGGGCATAATGAGAGGGTAAATCTAAATTATCAACAATTTTGAAGATTAAACATTTAAAGCACCAGGCTAACAATGACCACAGTTAAAAAAAAATGTGAGCTACATAATCCTCCATGCTCCAAGTGTCTTTCATAAGGTCTAAAAATGAAGCCCTAAAAAATTAGCTTTTCAAAATTATCATTTAGTGCTTTAAAAAAAATGACAATCTACAAGCACTCAGGTTACCAGTTTACTGTGTGCAGTTCTAGGCTATTTTGTACACCACCCGAGTACTTGCTTATTCATGCATATCTTGCCAGTGGCAGCATAACTTTTCAAACTTTTACATTCTAGGGTGTTTATTTGTCCATTTAATCCGTTGCCCCCGAGATTCTGAAAATCCCATAGAATTAACACAGGCCACATCCTGTTCCCGTAGGCAACGGGTTAAACACTACTACATTTATGCAGCGTAGACATCAAAGTCTGATAATTTTTCAATTTGAAGCTCCACAATGTTAGCCTGTGTCTTTAATTTATCAATTTTGTAAATAGCAAATTCATTTTGAACATTCTCTCTGCAATTCTTCATTCATACAAATTCATAGAAGGATCTTGAAATAAAATAAAGGTACACAAAGATTAGTGATCTCAAGATTAGGTATGGAAACCCCCATTTTGAGATGTAATTCAAACCAAAAAATCTAAAACAAGACTTTTTTTGTAATTTCAACAAAAAAACAGCAAAAAACCCCTATGTTGCAGAATGTAGAAACAGTAGAATGGTCAAGTGTATTATCATGGCAGAAGAGGTACATGTAGCCTACACTGCCCCCCCCCCCAATGACAAAAGGGCATTACTGACATTTTGGTGTTTTGGAGATATTGAGCAAAATGTATTTTGTTCAAACACGTAAACCCCTATTCAGTGTCCTTAAACAAGTGGATTATGAAACAAAGAGATACTTCTAATTAATATTTTGTTGTTCTGCACATGAAACTTGATGTACTGAGTCCCCTGCACTATAACTCAATTTTGAAAAAAATGTCAGTTATACCTTTTTGTCAGTGGGGGGGGGGGGTTTCAGTACAGGCCATCCACAGTCCACACCATGCAGGCAATACAGTAAGCATCAAAAAATTTTGTGCTTCTCCCGGGCATTCTGGCATTTTCAAATTATGTCACCCCTCAATGTCAGCCCATGTTGACATTGGTGAGATAATGTCAGTCTAGGATGACATTTGCAGGTTAAGAGTTAATTGAATTAAGAATCTGACTGATCAATCTGCCACGGTTACTTGTAAGGGTGATCTATATCTATGATATGTACTTTATGCTTATTAAACAATAAATCTGAGGACTTTTAACAGAAAATTTTGACAAAACATAATGTTCTAACTTGAATGTACAAATTCTACTGTAAGATTTTCGTAGAATGTACAACTGTACATGTTCAATTCCTACAGTGTTTTTCAAAATTGTATTGATGTATGCACTTTATTTTTTAGTGGGCTAAAAATGCCTTCATAAGTTCACAATACCCCCTATAAAATGCAAAATAGGATCTGAAACTGACATCAAGTATGTCACGTAGCACTAGCAGTATAATGAAAATGCATAACAAAGGATAAGTTACACCTATCCTATGCATGGCCTTTTTACATCGTGCATAGCAGACAATTGTTGGATAATTCCCTAACTAGTACAATGAGTGGGTGTGTCCTGACTAGCATAGGTCAGAGACTAACGCACACAACCCTACTATCGCCCTGCCAATAGATCAGGCCTTTTGTTTAGTTATAGTACACTGTAAAGTCACACAAGTACAGTACACAAGAACAGTTTTTCCCCTTTCATTTAATCATTCTGACTATTGTTCATTTATTGTTCAGTGAATGACAGCGTAGAAGTGTCTACACTTGGAGGCACACACCTTCTGTACATGCACTGTATACAAACACACACACACACACACACACACACACACACACACACACACACACACAGAGTCAGACACATGTAGAGGGTACACAATGCATGCAATACTGTGCATCCATATGGAAAGCGTGTTGTATTGTGTACAGTGTGTCACTGCCTATATGTTATGCTGACTCACTGCGCAGCCCTTTTCAGTTACTTATCTGATAAGACTTGGTTAATTTCATTTATTCTATTAATCTTTCCCTCTTTCTTCTTCTTTTTTTCCAGTAGGGTGGTGGAGGGGGAGGAAGGAAACTATGCAATCCTGTGTGTATAATATGATTGGGCTAACATTGTATCCAAGTTGCATAACAATATTTATGGTATAAATTATTATGTAAGTTATGATTCCTCCAAGTAAATGTAAACAACGATAATTTAAATCAGACGAGCTGAAGAAGCGTCCTGGATAGGACGCGAAACGCTCTCATCAGATTCAAACATACGTCCAGTTGAAATGATTTAAATTATTGTTATTGGTATAAATCATTATAAATATTAAACACATACCCAAAACTGAAAGTACCATGTTCTGAATGAAACAGAAATGCATGTAGGCTATTTTGTTATTTTGTTGTTGTTGTGGGGGGTGGGGGGGGGGAGAAGCTGTGCATAATCCAGATATACATGTACAGGTACTTGATTAAGTTGATTATATCAGTTGGTATGCAAAATCAAGAAGAGCCATCACAGATGTATAGCATCATGAATGATTAAAATACGCTAAATTATACGCACCAACCACACGTATGATTTTACATTTCTTGATGTACGAAACGGACCAAAAATGCAAAACAAGGTGTGGCAGTATATAATTCCTGTGCACACCACTAATGAAAATTTTGAAAGCTTTATGCTCAAAGGTCATATCACACCAATAACAGATTCTGAATGTCTTTCCTTTTTTTGATTAATTAATGAAAAATCGTTGGGGGGGGGGGGACCCCAAGATTTTCGACTAAATTTTACATTATAGCATCCAAAGGGTTGATAAGGCGTTAAGGTTATCCGAGTTATACCTCATCTGAAAGAGCAGACAAGACAAGACCTTCAGAATCTGTTATTGGTGTGATATAACCTTTGAGCATAAAGCTTTCAAATAAAAAACAAATCCTCAAAACTAAACTTGGGCTTTAAGGGAAGGGATGACACTCCAGCATTGACAAACTGGATCAATTGCCTTCTGGGTCTAGGATGATGATTCAGAATCAGTACAGAGTTCTTGCATATTCCTACAGGCACATGAGTTGCATGTCCTTGTCTGAAAAGCTCTCAAGTACTGAACCTCTCAGTAAATGCATTGAAATCAAATTTGAAAATTAGTGATAAATGAGGTGAACAGAAGTACTTTAGGTTGGATTGCTAGATGATGTGCGATTTTCGATTTTGCAGTATTTTCTGAACTCTACACTAGTTAAGTCAAAAACCTGAGTTCCGTGACCATTTTCTGGCTAGTAAGGTTTGACGATTGATTTGACTTCTATGGACCACTTTAAAAAAATTTAGCCCATGTCCCTCCACAAAAATCCTGGCATTTTTTTCTAGCGGCTAAAATCCAAAATGGCCGCCGCCCATTATTGAAAATTAGATTTTGACCCAGCTGGGAACCAGAGCACTATAATTATGTTCAATGACACTTTTTCGGGTAAGTCGCCCAAGGATTCCGAATCTAACATTACTTTGACGTCATTACATCATTTTCACCCAGAAATCCAAGATGGCCGCACAAATCCCACGATGGCCGCCAACGGCATTTTGCAAAATTAGGTTTGACCTGACGGGGGACAGGGCACCTAAAATCATGCTCAATGACTCTTTTTCGGGTAATCGGTCCAAGAATTCGATCTGATATTAGTTTGACGTATGACATCATTTTCACCCAGAAATCCAAGCATGGCCGCCGACGCCATTTTGAAAAACTAAGTTTTGACCCAGACGGGGAACCACAGCACCTATAACATGTTCAGTGACACTTTTCGAGTATTTCGGTGCCCAAGGATTCGAATCTGATATCAGGTTGACGTCATGACATCATTTTCACCCAGAAATCCAGATGGCGCCGCGACGCCATTTTGAAAAACAAGTTTTTGACCCAGACGGGGAACCAGAGCACCTATGATCATGTTCAGTGACACTTTTGTGGTAATTCGGTCCCAAGGATTCCGAATCTGACATAGTTTGACGTTATGACATCAATTTCACCCAGAAATCCAAGATGGCCCACAACGCCATTTTGCAAAATTAGGTTTTGACCCTGACGAGAACCAGGGCATCTATAATCGTGTTCAATGACACTTTTTCGAGTTAATGTCCCTATAAGCGATTTCGAATCTGACATTAGTTTGACTTAACGAATTTATTTCAGCCAAAAAGTCTTAGATGGCCCATTCGCTAGAGCAGCTTCTATGTAGGAACACATAGGATGATGAATTAACACCTTATTTGGCTTATTCTAAAGTGTTCATGGGATAATGATGTCCTGATTCGTGAATATGACATGAGAATCGTACTACAATCTGATCAACATTTTAATTACTACGAATATTTACAGGAAGTATTTACAGGAAATATTTACTATGTCAAAGAAAAAGGAACCTAACAAAAATTAGCCTACAGTCTATCTCTGTAGGTTTGTACTTGAAATCTCGGCTGTGTATGAAGTACCTATATAAGTCTAGAACACGGTGGAAAATAACAAGTTGTCCCGCTGGTTCACTCCCTAGACTGCATTATTATGGGTCATAAGGATATTTTTGTCACTACACAACTTTTATTAACTTTTTCTAGTGTAGAGTTTGTACTCGTGTATGCCTGCTAAAATTTATCATCGGCAATCAAAGTTCAATGACAAATCATAAAACGTTTTTGTAGACCAATTACACCAAAACACATATAAATCAGTCGAATCAGGACCATTCTGCCTCGCTGGATTCCGATCATCAGATTCTGATCATCCTCTCTCCTCTGCACATAATCATTCTCCTCACCCCTTCTTTGCCTTCTTCTCCGCGCTCTCATCTACCTCACTCTCATTTTCACGCTCTCTTCAGGGGGCGTGATACAGGTAGGTGCATTTAGGAGAGCAGGATCGTGTGTGGCAAACAGGGCGACAGTAACCACCCACCAGCTCCACCCATGACCAAGTGGCGAGGGGGTGCTTTTACGAGGATGACGAATAAGATCTGCCAAGTAATTGCGCGGAGGCAGTGTTGACAAAGGTTATCTACATCTAGAGAGAAACTAACAAATGATTTTGTTTTTTTTTAGTGACTTATACTTTGCTGCACGGGCCTCGCCATGGTTTTACTCTTTTTAGGGCCATCAGATCAATGTAGCGTGAACTGGAAGAGATTGCTCTGCACTGTCTTTCTCAAGGCCAAGGCTGTCACCACATGCACCTTGAGAGCTGCTGATGCACACGGACTCTTCGCACCCGGTCATGCACCGACTTCTTACCCTTGCGTAGAATCCAGAGTTTTGATGCAGAGATTGTCTACTCTATTCATTCCTCTGCCACTAATCTGTCAAACCAGCAAGCAATGATAAGCACTCGCCAGCTTTGATCCGTCTGAGGCTGACCCTGTCATCTTACGCAGTTTTGTGAAAGTCAGGTCACGAGGCCCGGTTGTTATCAATGCTGCAGATACTGATGTCTATGTCGTAGCGTGTTTCATTTCGCGGCAGACTGCCGGAATCTCTTTGTGATGCAAGACGAACAGGAATTGTCTTATTCCGTAACACTTAGTGACGCATGAGATGGCAGCATGCATGGTACAGCTGCACTGTATGACAGCTGTGACGCCAACCTGCATTCTACGTTGCAAGGGTAAGAGTCGGTGTATGAAACGGGTGGCGAAGAGTCCTGTGGCCCAACAGGACCTCTCAAGATGTAGAGATAGTCTACCTTGACTGAAGAAAAGCGCTAGGCAACTATTTACACTGTCTTCCATCGTTTATGGCGGCAAAAAGAGTAAACCACGGGGCCTCGTGCGGCGAAGTGGAGTCACTAAAGAAAAATCATTTGCTCCTCTCCCCTCCAGAGGCAGAAGGCTACGTTATACAACTGCCTCCGCGCAAACTACCTGGATATTTTATTCGTCACTCTCGAAGAAGCACCACCCTCCACATTGGGCATGGGTGGGAGCTGCTGGTGGTGGTCACTGTCGCCCTTGTTCACCACACACGAATCTCATGCTCACCGTCGGCACCTCTGTAATCACATCATCGCCACCTGATAGAGACGACGGAGATGCAAGAGTGAGAAGATGGAGCGGTCGGAGAGAATGAGAGCAAGGAAGGGGATGATGAGAACGATTATGTTGAAGGGGAGGAGAGAGGATAATTCATCAGAATATGAATGATTCGGAAATCCAGCGAGCTGAAGAATATGTATTTGGACTGATTTATTGTTTTGGTATAATTGCGTCTACCAAACCGTGAACTTGTATTATTTGTCAATTGAACTTTGATGCCGATGATAAACATTTTACAAGCATACAGGAGTTACAAAATCCTACCTATACAAAATTTAATAAAGTTCTGACAAAATTAATCTTGTCCGATCCAATGATAATGCAGTCTAATTAGTGAACCAGGGGTATTTTATACAGGCTACAGAGAGACCTGAGATTATCCACAATGTTTTATGTTCTTCACAGTCTTTAGCCATGGTGATGTGGTTTCATATTATTCATGCAATAGAGATATGAATTCATTACCTAAGAGTTCGATTCTGACTGTAGTGTTGACTGCCATTTTGAAGTTTGTCAACCAGATCATAAAAAGATATAATTTTTGTAGTCCTTTCTTAACAGATTAGACCTTTTCTGTAGATATTCTAGTATTTGGCTATTTTCCGAACTTAAAGGCTTATACACAAGAGATGTTATTGTAATTCTCATGCAAATATCACAAATCAGACCTCAATCCTGAACAGTTTAAATAGTAGCCCAAAAGGTTAAATTCATCATCATAAATGCTCCTATTCAAAAACTTGGCTGTAGGCGATGGGCCATCTAAGACTTTTGGTTGAAATGTAAGTATAACTTCACTCATATTTAGATTTATAATTCCTAGGTCCCTCTTACTCCGAAAAAAGTCTTTGACATGAATATAGGTTTCTAAAGTCCCCTTTAATGGTCAAAACCAATTTTGCAAATGGCATCGGCAGCCATCATAAATTTCTGTGTGAAAAATGGCTTGTCATAACGTGCCAAACTAATGGTGAGATTTGGAATCCTTGGACGAATTACCCGAAAAGTGTCATTGAACTTGAATATAGGTGCTGTGGTTCCCCATGCTGGGTCAAAACCTAGTTTTTCAAAATGGCGCGGCGGCCATCTGTGGATTTCTGGGTGAAAATGATGTCACTAACGTAAACTAATGTCAGATTCGAAATCCTTGGGGCCAACTTACCCAAAAAAGTGGCATTGAACATAAATATAGGTCCTGGTTCCATCGTTGGGACAAAACCTAGTTTTTCAAAATGGCGTCGGCGCATCTTGGATTTTGTGTAAAAGTGATGCCATGACGTCAAAGCTAATGTCAATTCTCCCGGAATCCTTGGCACCGATTTACCCAAAAAAAGTGTTATTGAACATGATTTTGTAGGTTTGGCCTGGTTCCCGTCAAGGGTCAAAACCTTAATTTTGCAAAATGCCGTGGCGCATCTTGATTTTGGTGCGGCCATCATTGGATTCTTGGGATGAAAATGATGTAATGACGTCAAAGTAATGTTTGATTTGGAATCCTCTGGGGCCGACTTACCCGAAAAGGTGTCATTGAACATAAATTATAGTGCCGTTCCCCAGCTGGGTCAACAATTCTAATATTTCAAAATGGTCGCCGCAGCCATTTGGATTTAGCCGCTAGAAAAAATGCCAGGATTTTGCGAGGGACAGGGGCTAATTTTTTTTAAAAGTGGTCCATAAGATCAAATACATCGTCAAACCTTACTTACCAGAAATGGTCCACGGAACTCAGGTTTTGACGTTAAAGTACACCTAAGAATGGGAAGAATACATATTTAGAATACTTGTCGTGCATTTGCATTCAATAGTCTACTTAAACATATCTAATTACTAAGTTTCAAAATAAGCACACAATGCATTTGGTTTTAAAAAACAAATCTGTGTTGGGGCAATATATACAGTATGTCTAAGGAAAAGCAAAAAAGGGGCGAATCTGGAGAGTGGAGAGATCCTATTTTGATGACTTATAATAGGCAAAACTAACACCAATCCACCTTGTTGAAACAAGTATACTGATACTTTAAATTCTAAACAGATCTGACCAGTACAATATCATATTTGGGGTTTACTCGCAGGTCGTAATGACCAAGAGTTAACATATATGTTGTAGGTAGTAAGAGACTACAAAATGACTCAAGAATGCAAAATGTATTCCATCTAACATTGAATTGCTTTGAATAATAATGTTGATCAACTAATTAATGTCTGTCTAATCTAATTAGTGTTAACTTGAGCGTGTTAACAAAACAATAAACATGATGAAACAACTACTGTTAAATTGAGTGATAATTATCTGTAAATAAATGTTGGCCCTCACAAAAGTGCATGGTTCTGCATGTGAACCCCAGCTATCAACTTCCCCCTCCGTAACGTTAATTTCAGTCTTTTGATACACCGCTGAACCAAGATCTGACAGCATTTCAAGCATCGTGTGTCTGCTATGATGTTAATCGTAAATAAAATTTAATTTCTTTGTCATCAATCAGCGCAACCCTGGCTGATATTAGGTCAGTATCACAGCTCATAACACATCATATCAGTGAGTTATGGCATCATTGCCACCTCCGCTGTATAAGTTGCAAATTGAGTCCTTCAACTTTTTAATTGGTATTTTTTATCAATTTGTAATATTTACTGAACATGTATACAATGAGATCTTCATTCATGTCATTTATTGGGGTCATCTATAATTTATTATTCATTTATTCATTCATTCAATTCATTTATCAAATTAATTATTTATAATTTATTTATCTTTAATTTGCTATATTTTTTAACAGGTTATGTTCCCCGCTTTTGTAAACTCATTAACTCTACCTATAGTAGTTCAGTTAATGTATCATAGTTAACTGACTTTACTTAAAGTGATGGTTATAAAGATCAAAGTACGTAACATACGTACATGTATGCATATCAACCATTCACACAGCATTACGTTTTTTTCATCTACACGAATCTGTCAGACAATTTTGAGAATTTGAGAAGAACCTCTGGTTAACAAAGAAAAGATCATTGACCTCTTGGCCTAGTTTTTAAGAGCATGTGAATTAATCTATACATACATGGTAGATCTGGGAAAAATTGACAATTATTGAAGACAAAGGTAAGTCACACCAAACATACAAATGTTCAGCAATTTCCACCCTGACTGTTCATTTCAGAATAACACAGAACATTCACACCTGGAAAGGGGGACTAAACATTTTGTAAAACTCAGGTTAGAAACCCAAAACAAATAAACCTGATATTGTCCTGTTAAAAAGGCACTGTATAACAATGTTCCAGTTTAAAAAAATCTGAGCTACATGATCCCATGCTTACTAGTGCTTTGATAGCAGTCTAAAAATGAAGCCCTGAAAAAATTGGGCAGTGTAAAAACCATCATTAAGTGCTTAAAAGTGAAAATCATTGAGAGAAGACGCAAAATCCAGCTTTTCTCCATAGACTGCTGTGTTGTGCAGAATTTCCTATGCGCACACGATATAGAATTTAATGTGCCAATATTGTATCTGCAACATATTACTAGTGTACAGGCATAATTGTCCAGAAACTTTTGTGATTCTAGAGTGTTTATTGTCCCATTCAAACACTGTCAGATATCGTCAGATAGCAATAGTTCAACAATTTTTAAACGGGTCTCCCACAGTGTTTATATAGTGTAATTTAATGTAATTTAGGTGTGTTGAATGTGATAAATAAATATATAAATATATAATAAAAGATATATATAATATATAAAATAATAAGTAATGTAAGTAAAAAATAAATAATAAATAATAGAAATAAGTAAATAAATAAATAAATATAGATAATTTATATAAATATAAATATAATATTATTAATATATAAAAA
>JZLH01S0062583.1:0-24253 GCA_001188425.1 Eucidaris tribuloides | reverse complement strand
TTTTCATTGGGGTGGCGACTGCCCCCCTTCCCCCCGCCACCCCAGGATCGACACCCCTGTGTCCCAATGTTGTCCACCTCTCCTTCCGAGAGGCTTATAATGGATACTACAATGCACTGTCAACAGAGTACATTTCTGAAATCGTATTACAGCCACCGCTTCTTGATTATGTGCATCTTAAATATACTAAGCAGGTGTCTTTTCAAAGAGAATGATATTTGGTTACATAATGTCGCTATGCGCAAGACAAAAGGAAATGGTTGCACTTTGCAAACGTGGTTTACTGTTGGGATGATTACCTGTTCACAATATGATCCATAAGCCACGAATGGAGACCTGCGAAATGAAAAGTACCAAGTTTTGTGCGACAAATCATATGGAATTACTGTTTCGGACACACCCGGACACACCTGAGATACGGTGATGGTGATAGGAAAATATTTACTGAACAATCCCTGGTACAAATTAATGACGTGATATTTGTGCCAAAAGTACGAAAATTTTGATCAATGACAACACGGTATACGTCATATTTTTGTCTCCCTCTTCTGAACTTCATATTTGGTTGAAATCAAAATAAGATGACATTTTCTTTGAAAAAATGTTCTTGCTTTTCAATTTTTGGGAGACATGACTTTTGTAACCTCTTTTGGACATAGAACTTCTAGTTTTATCGAAAATCTGTCTTCCCATATCCTCGGTAAGTTTGCGATGGACGTCATTGGGATCAAAGGGGGAAAATATGCATAGAATGTTATTCGTGCATCGTTTAAATTAAAGACCGAAGTTTTCCATTTTACAAATGTCAAATTCCATTTTTCTCCGTTTTACAAATATCAAATTCCGTTTTTCTCCGCGTTGTAATTTTGCAATTTTCCGACTTGAATTTGTGTTTGGAAAAAAAAAGATATCACAAATAACGTCAAGCTTGGAGCATGCATGGGGGTTTTAATTCGGGTTTGTGGACATATTTACGGGTAACGCATGATTTCTTTGGCTTTATTAGGTATCTTTTGGGGTAAATTAGTTTATTCGTATTCAATAAATATTGATTAATTTTACTTTTGGGAAATTCCTAGGCTTGATTTTTTTTTTCATTTTTGATTAAAATCCTGTTTTCCGCGTTATACCTCAAATTCCGTGATTTCCGCAGAAAATCCGCAACGCGGAAAGTTTCGGTCTTTAGTTTAAATACAGAGACGATTGAATTCATTAGAGACCCAGTAATTTAAAAAGAGGAGTTGGAAATGGCATTCGTCCCTATATACCACCTCATAACAGGGCCGGCGTCACAGGGGCAGGGGGCGCGCTCCTGTCTCACAATTTTGGTGAAATCAACTATGAATACTGCACGTTAATGTTTAAAAACGGTCTGAAATTCGATTCTCTGGATTTGAAGGAAAAAATGCAATAAATGACTTCCTATTTACTACACATTTCCACATCAGCAATAAACTTTTATGTGAGCTTGTTCTAAACATTCACATTCTAAACAGTGAGTCACGTCACGTCAATCATTATGATTATGTTGAATGAAGTCACTATATATACCGTCTATGTTAACTTGGTTACTCTTGAAAATGAGCCATCAAATTTAATTTATATGCAATCGAAGTCTTTGCAAATTGAGGAAGCAAATTCAATTTACCGTTTTGATCTGTACGTTCGGTTTAGTATAGGGTGTAAGTGATATCTCCGTAGTAACCTCGCGTTTTTAGTGCATGCACAGCTCTCAACTTTCATATTAATAACATTTTTTCTGTTATAGTGTTGTATTTCAATGATCAATCTCTCCTTTTCCTAGGCCTTCCTGAACATAAGTTTCAGTCTCAAAGTGAATTGACGAATATGGCTGTTAACTAATTGACATGGTCTAGGAAACGGCACGACAAAGAGTGGGGCTAAAGATCATTGCAAACAAATATATCTTTTATCTCTTATCGATATCTCTTACAGTTGTTTATTTTTTCTACTTACAAATATGATGAAACTGTAACCGAAAAGTACGAATACGCAGCATGCGCGGCGGAACGTTCAGATTGACAATGGAGTTGGGGGACGCCATTGTTTGTGAACAATGGCGTCCCCCCAACTCCATTGTATGTTCCAAACGTTCCGCCGCACATGATACGCAGCCGTACATGATTTTAATTATATAAATTGCTAGGTAACAAGTTCTATCCCATTTTGTCCTGAACAATTCTCCCGGAAACTCTTATACTGCGAAATTCTGTTATCACTTGTCTTTCGTGTACGATACTAATAAACCAATACACAAATTCAGTTTCCTGATGAATAGATTTGTAGACAATGTCAATTAAAGTGGAATGACGCAGACACTATTCCTGCATTCAGAGATTACACGAACTAATACAAGAAGGAAATTAGTGAAAGTTTGAACAAATTTGGTTGATACGGTTCAAGAATTATGTTTGTTCAAAGTTTATTTCGATCACTTGTTATGGGTTGTTAAATTGTCAAACTCTACCACCTTTTTTAGATGAAAGTGTGGAGAAAGCTCTCCATTGGGTTCTTGTACCACAAATTTTCACCTTATTGCTCACTTTTTATCAAATATCTGATTTGCTCTTGCTTTGTTGTGACAAGTATGCTCTTGGCAAAAATGATTATACATGTTTTCTTTGAAGAATTTAGATACTTTCTCGATCTTTGACACTTTAGAAAACTGCAAATTATTGAGAAATTTTGTAGAAATTCCAATGGGTAGTTCCTCACCCACACTTTCATCTTGAAAAACTGGGTAGAGTTGCCAATTTAAGGATCCTCGCATAACAAGCGATCAGATCAAACTTTGAACAATCATAAGCCCTTGAACCGTTAACAAATTTGCTCAAAACTGTTCATCATTTTTCCATCTTGTATTGTTCTGTACTCTCTGATTCAGTAAGATGTCTGGGTTTCATTCCCCTTTAATTAAGGAGACAACACACTTCATTTTAAAACACCATGATTACCTACAAGACCTACAACATATTTCAGGCAGTATTCACCTCCGTGGCAATGTTTCTTAATTCTGCTACCATCTTGGTCATACTTGCTAACCAGTCACTGCGGAAGACGCAGAACATCTTCATCCTCAACATCGCCATTTCTGATTTTGTTTTATCCCTAAGTGCGTTTCTAAGGTGTCTGCCCGGGGACGTGAATTATTTACAGGTAAGACAAAAGTATCATCTAACATGTCTCTAATAATTATTGTTCGTATAAGCTTAAAGATAATAAAAACAAACAAACAAACAAGTACATGTACACACTATTCTGGCGCTATTACAACGCTGATTGTTTCTAATGTTAACATAATGGACAAATACTTTTCGCAGCGCAGAAATGATGATAAAAACATGTAGTTGCGTTATGAACAATACTGGCGGATAATCTCTTGAAAAATATTTCATTTTCATATAAAATGTTCAACTTATATTGAGTGGAATTTTGGTACATACGAGTTTAAAGTGTATATAGGATAATTCCGCGAGTGGGCGCAGCAAAAGAGTGGTTTGGGGAAAAACATAATTATTCTTTATTGTAAAACTATGGTTATCGTCTACTCTGGTTCAAAGTTCTTACATTAACGAGTTGTTGTTGTTGATGTTTGATGCAATGGGGGGGGGTACTCAGATTATAGCCGGACGGGGGTGTGCCGCTGAGAACTCCGAACCCATACCCACATCTAAGGGTCCTTTTACTGCAAATAGTTACCTATGTCTAAGGATTTCTTTTTGTGAAAAATGGACCAACGTCTAAAAATTTCGAACATGAAATATTACATATTTTCAGTGGAGGATCTAGCTTTTTGCAAAAGGGGTTTTGCCCAAAAATATTTGCGCGTGAAGCGCGCCGAAATTTGAAAATAGCATATGCTTCCGTGCGAAGCGCGCTGAAAATTTGACAATGATATATGTTTGCACGTGAAGCGCGTCGAAAATTTGAAAATTTTGAGTGTTTGCGCTCAAAGCGCTCTGAAAATTTGAAAATAATACCGTATGTTTGCGCGCGAAGCGCGTCGAAAATTAGAAAATTGTGGGTGTTTGCGCGCGAAGCGCGCCTAAAATTAGAAAATTGTAAAAGAGAGAAACGAAATTAATGATAATTACAGACCCATGTCTAAGGATTCTTTTGTTAACAGTGGGACCAATGTCTAAGGATCTTTCTTGAAAAAGTTACCCTTCCCAGCGGCACATCCCCCTATGCCCAATATACGTGAGTAATTCTAGGTTCTAATATTAAACATAATTTGTCTTTCGTACATGTTTTGTTTCCCAACGTAGTACTCTTGGCTGTCGCCTGTATACAATGCGGCTTCGGTAGTTGGGATCCTCAGCGCCTTGGCAGTAGCTATAGAACGATATATCGTCGTTCGGGTGGATGTGTTCGGTAATCGTCGGATCGTTACGGCCCCGAAGAGCATCGGTCTTTGCATCATTCTTTGGACTGGAGCCATCGCTTTATATATACCACTTTATCGGGCGGACTCACGCATCCAGTTTTTTATTTCCGCTGTCATTATTTTATTATGTATTGTATTGTCCGGCACGTCGTACGTCATTATTTATCGCACCATTACTTCAAGCAGGCCGATTGTAGGTCTACAAAACGCGGAACACATGCAAAGGCAGGATAGGAATAAGACAGTTTTACACACGTTCTTGCTGATAATGGGCTCAAACTTCGCGTATTGGATTACTATCTGCTTCTGTTTAACCGCATCTTACTTTGTTTTAATTTCTCAAATAACACCAGTGCCATCAGTTTCTTTACTTTAGATTGGTTCCCGATCACAACATGTGTTGGCCTCTGTCTTGTGAACGTTAACGCTATTCTCAATCCCATTATTTATTGGTTGCGTCTGACGGACTTCAGAAATCTCCTATGTCGGTTTATTTGCTACAAGAGACAAAGTTCTACTGAGGACCAAAACAATATGCAGTTGAGAGTACATGTAATTTACAGTCTGTGACATCATCATCTTATGGAGCCATTCCACAAGGCAAGACTCCTGACAGACCATTGAGAGACCGTAAACATTGACTTATCTGTCAATGATCTTTCAGTGAACTTTAAATGATCTCCGGGATCTGTCATGAGTCCTTAAGCCCTCAATTCCACAGAACGGAGACCCTTGGAACACCACTAAAAGACCTAAAATTGCCAAGGTCTTTCAGCAGTCTCCAAGACCAGTGAAATTTGCTGTTTCTGTGGAATGGCTCCGAAAACTCTTGAAAGACCTCTGAAATACCAAAAATAACTTTTCTAGCAAGATCCCCGTAGGACCATGAAGACAGTTGAAAGTTTACTGATAGACTAATAAGACTATTGAGAGATCACTGAAAGATCTCTGGCAATTTCTGGCATACTGCCAGAGATCTATCTTTAAAAGATTAATCAAGATCTCTGAAAGACTGACCGAGACCACTGGAGGAACTCTGAAAGACTGACCAAGACCCCGAGAGAATTCTAAAAGGGTGTCCGAGACTTCCGCACTTATACAGTAGTCCTACATCGATCTTTCAATGATCTTCCAACAATCTTTCAGAGATCTTTAATGCAATAAATGATCTTTTGGAGATCTTCATGCAAGTCTTTCACTGGTTTCTATATACTTTCACTAGTCTTTCAATGATGCTTCAATGATCTCTCACCTGTATTTCAGTGATATCTGCCAAAAAAAATGAAAGACCGCTGACAGACCACTAAAAGACTATTTTCCTGAAAGACCGCTGAAAAACTGTTTTGAAAAATATCAAAACGTTTTTGGTGACTACGAATACCACTGAAAGATCAGTCAGGAATAGTGAAAGACCTCGGAGATCATTGAAAGATCAAGCAAGGTTTTTGGTCTTTCAGTGGTCTCGCTCTCTGTGGAATAGGGGTTTAAGTGATCTTTCAGTAAATTTCATGGTCTCCATGATTTCCAAAAAAAAAATAAAAGTTTAAAATTTTAAAATAGTCTTTTCAGCAGGCTTTCTTGAAAATGGTCTTTCAGCGGTCTTTCAGTAATCTCTCAATGTGGGATCAAGTGTCTTTCTAGTCTTTCAATTATCTTTCAGAAAATGTGTGCTAAATGGTCTTTGCACGGATCTCAGTTAATATCTCAATGGTCACTCAGAGATCTCAGTTGTTCTCTCAGAGGTCTCGATAAGTCTCTCAGATATTTTGAATGATCTCTCGAAGATATCACGGAGTATGTCAAATGATCTCTTATTGGTCTCTCGGCAATTTTCAGGGCCCCACAGAGATCTCTGAAGAAAAAAAATGGTGGAAAATTACATTTTGGTCTTTCAATGATCTTTCAAGGTTTTTAGAGAAATTCCATATTGATACTATTTTATCTAGTCTTGGAGACTGCAGAGGGATCTGGCCATTTATTGCGGTTTTTCAGTGGTCTCTCAGTGGACTTGTTATGTGAATAAAGTATGATCGCTGTATGTTTTACACTATGTTACTGATTACTTCGTGTAAATCAAATAAGTTTGAATTTAATAATCATTTTGATATAGATAAACAATTAATTAAATGGGTAAATGTTAAGAAAATAAAAAATTGAATGATGAATTCGAATTTATACTTGTTACCCCAAAGTTTTTTGATAAATATTAATCTTAAACTTATCGTACAAATTTTTCAGATTGTGCTTTGCCGTAACACTTTGCATATATTAACTTTCTTTGAATGGTTTATGTAAGAGTATTGGTTTTCATTAGAATAGTTTCAAAATAAAGATAAAGATTTTCTAAAACGATGTTGATTTGCCTTTAAAGTTTGCCTTTATAAGGTTTAAACAATTTATATACAAATATTTAGTTTAAGTTATTCAATAAATATACTTGAATTTGAATATATAAGTAAATATATAAAATGATGTAGTCAATATATACCGTATGAATATGATAAAACATATTGAATTTGTTTAGATTCTAAATTGTAAGGTTGGATTCATATATATCATCGTACAAAAATAAAAAATATCGGAAATAGAAGGCATATGAGCACTATTAAAAATATGGTTCATGGACTCATGCATTCAATGTAAAGACTAATATGTGACGATTTTAATTCCAAAAGACGCTAAATCCAACTTCAGTGATATGGGATGAAATGCTTTTTTGTCAAGTTTAAATTATAAAAACATATATATATTCCGGACTGGGTTTTTTTTTCATGAATTTGGCTCCACATTATATTCTGCTGATAATTAGTTGACCAAGGTAATGATGGTAATAACTCATTCTTGGTGAGAATGATGCAGCGCCTTTTGGATTGAACTCTTCAGTTGTTAACGATGTTGTATGAAAACATATTTTCAGTGGATGAATTTTATACCAAGAATGGATGCTTTAGGGCATAACCTTCATGGAAAACATCATGGTAAGAAGAAATAGAAAGAAAACAGGGTTCATGGTCATTTTTTATTCCGTATTGTAAATGAACTATTGAAGGCAGTATAATTTAGCATGATGACGAATATTAGTTTCGGTTCAGTTTGTAGTGAAACATGAAATCAGAATATTATTCATTAGTATACTAATAATAAGAAATAAATGTATTACATTTACTAAATGTATTCTCTATTATATAAACTTATTCATTACCTGCATGCATTGGTGAATTAAAGAGTTGGGTCTTGTGGAAATGTCAAAGAAAAACTAGGGAGCATTTGATTTTCATTTGGATATCTTGCCTAATACATCAGGGGTATGACAATGCCAATTTAGGTTACGGTCAAGAGTAATGGCTAGTAATGCCAACATATTTGGGGTCATCCTTACGTAGGCGCAAAATCAGTCGGTAGGATCAAAGACACACACAGAGAGACAGACGCACACACACACAAACACACACACAAACACACACACACAAACACACACACACACATACACACACACACACATACACACCACACACACACACACACACACACACACACACACACACACACACACACACACACACACACACACACACACACACACACACACACACACACACACACACACACACACACACACACACACACACACACACACACACACACACACACACACACACACACACACACCCTAACCCCGACACACATATACAAATTAAACACACGCTTGCAGTACAAACATATCAGACATATACACACACTTATTACAGTGAAACATGCAAACATACAAACAACACACACAACCCACATAAAAACACACATAGACACTCACAAATATACACACAGATACATAAATACACATGCACACACACACATACATACATACATACATACATAAATTATATAAATGATAAATTCAGCATCAGCTGACGTGACTAGGGTCTACATTGTGGATGAAAATTGTTTATTTATAGTTCTATATATTTACATATAATTATATACATAATTATACAGAGTTTAAAAAAAGAACTCGGAATTTACTGCTATCAAACCTCATCTGCACACATAAGTTAAACATCTATATACAGTCTTTACTCAAAAAAGGGTAAAGAGAAATAGTATTCCCAACTATTTCATTATAGAGAATTATAAGTATAAGCATTCATAAAGAGCAAATTTTCAAAATTTTCATCAAAATTTTGTCCGTTGTCGACCATACTAAAAAAAGGGTTAAGAGAAATAGTATTCCCAACTATTTCATTATAGAGAATTATAAGTATAAGCATTCATAAAGAGCAAATTTTCTAAATTTTCATCAAAATCTTGTCCGTTGTCGACCACAAATATAAATGTATTCCTATAAGAATCTCTTACAATAAATAACTTCGTTACTGTTACTTCACTTGTAACTGAACTTAGATCAGAGATGCACTTCATGCTGTGATGATCTCCATGGTCACATGCTGAAGCAAAAAGATCATTGGCCAGTCATAATTATGACATATTTTACCTACAAGGCTTTCCTTTAGCACATAACTTTCCAACTGTTATACTCAAATTGCAACCACACAAACCAATATTTTTACTGATGTAATATTTAGTTTGCGAACTTGCGAAAATATGCTTCTTTGCGTCAAGTATACAGTTTATCGTAGTTTTCATTTCTTCTCACACACAGTTTTTGGAGTTATTTTGATCATCCACCTGACCTAAATCCATACCTGGGAGACTGTGTATTTTTCCGGAGTGGGCGGGAAGCAATCTGACCGTTGCTTTGTGTTATTCGTTCTTCACTTTATGATTTTATTTACTTCACTTAAAGTTAGTTTCGGATTTTTTTTTTATGTTGGTGCCACACAAAGTGTTGAGTCTTTCATATGGAAAAGGAGAATGTTTTCTTGATGAGTCCTTATCCATGAGGGTTTACAGTTTGTTGTTGGGAATCTTAGCAAGTTAAAAATCAAGGCTCCTTGGTTCAATTTTTAAAAATCGTTAATGACACACAAAAAGTACTTTTTAACCCGTTTCACCTGATATTTATGACCAATCATTATAATTACAAAACTTTCCAAGTCCATGGAGCTCCCATATAACGCTATCGAAGGGCAGTCGCGTTTGAGACTCGCTCGCTTTCTCGTATCGTACTCTGCAGCAGCGTCGTCTTGTAGATGTCCCACTTCAGTTTGACCTCTAACCCCGCCTGCAACTCCTCCTCGGGTGGATATCGCTGGTACTGTAAGAAATTTACAACACAACAGTTTGTTTATCGGTAAGCTAAACAAGTACGAAAAATATGTGAAATGTGTGCTACATTAATCACTTTAATTCAGTTTTTGAATACTATAATACGTTATTATTAAGAATTAAACATTTTCAGTGCGAGAAAAACACAATGCCCCGACTGGGATTTGAATCCAGGACTTTGGCTAGCAAGGCCAATGCTCTACCAAGTGACCTATCCGGGCTCCCGTCGAGACAGAGTGTCAATCTCGCACCTAGCCCCTCTCTTTCAATTACTGAAATGGGGAACATTCATGCCAACTCAAATTTCGATAGAAGACAAATTATAATAATAGTAAAGTAGCAGGATTAAATAAATAAATTAAGAAGTAAGAATTTTAATTGTTAATTTATCTATTTAATCCTACTACTTTACTATTATTGGTGTCGAAATGAGTTGGCATGGAACTGCTCTCCTTCACTAATGGGAAGAGATGGGGTCGGTGCGACATTGACACTCTGTCTCGACGGGAACCCGGATAGCTCAGTTGGTAGATCAATGGCCTTGCTAGCCAAACAACCTGTGTTCAAATCCCAGTAGGTGGCATTGTGTTTTACTCGCACTGAAAATTTCAAATTTGTAATTTATTTATTTAATCCCACTACTTTACTCTTATTGTAATATTAAAACCATTTGACATAACAATGATTCCTTCGAGAAAAATATAATGTTGGTGTGTAAGAATTGTTATCATGTCGGATTTACCTGTGTTCGTAGTCTGCTGATCATGCCCATGGTGGCATGTTCCATGTAGAGTTTCTTTGACATCAAGATGCACTCGGCGCCATTGCTGACGACAGCGAAGCTGGGTTGCGAGTCATACGCCATGTCGGCCAACCCCTGCAATGAAGTGGAAGATGCAAAATGAAGAAAAATAAATACGGTTTTTTTCCTCAAGAATAGCTGCTAATGTCATAGATAATATGTGGAGTTAGTGGCCACCCACTCTGCAGTAAGGTAAAGATTCGATATCAAAAAATGCTTGAAGTTAGTGGCCACCCTGCAGAAGGGCAACGATTTGATACCATTTCATAATTTTCTTTTAGCTTGATATGCTTATTTCAGATCAACCGATGTTGTGGTGTACACCCTATGAAAAAGGGGTTCGTTTAAAAAAAAATTGTCACAATGGTGGCGCTAATTCAGTAACGCTATTTTGGGGTGCTTGTAAGCACCATTTTAAATGATGAAAAGGGTTTTAGTAGCACCCTTCTAGGCCAAATGCACTTAATGAGAACTTTTCTACATCGCAGTGGTGTTAATAAGCACCAAAAGGGTGTCGCTACTGTGACATATTCGGAATCTTTCAATAATTATTTTAGAAAATAAATACCGTATCAAAGTCATCCCAAGTATAAACTTCGTTACCAAACTTATAATAAAATGATAGAATGGAGTGTTTATGATGATATTGTGTTGTAATTTAAATCTTTTAAAACGTTTTCTGTATTGATTAACAGGTTCCTATCTACTTTAGATAAGCGTTATAGTTACATTTCTGAAGAATGGGTACTATACAAAAACAAGTTTGGCATCCGTCTACAGGTATTTATAGTTACAAGTGTTAAATGGAGCCATTGAATATGACAGTACGACTGTAAAAACTAATGTATGCATAACGTGCCTAATACTTACAAAGACAGATCCTTTGGTCAATGTTTGCACGCGAACCCATATCGGTTCCATGTTGTCGTCCATCTGAAATCAAAATAAAATTAGACATAGATGTCTCAAACAATTGCTTCAACTTCTCGAAGTTATAAACCGTGGATAGACTGCACAAACGATAAGGGAAATCTACTAATATTCGTGTAATGGTGATTATCATGTCGTTTTTTACTTAACCATGAATTACGTACGAAAGTAAGCATCTTAAAACATGTGAGAACCATCTACTATTCATCAAAACGGCTTCTTTCATAACAATAGGTATAATGTCATGTTTGGAATAATAGTTATTGTAAACAGCATGTGGATATAATTTTGACAATATAATATAAATATATAATTTTGACACTACTCGGAGAAGACGGACCTATGCGCTATCGGATTTTTTTCTACAAGTTCATAAATACATTCTACTACACGTAAACATGGTGGTATTTTCAGCATCAATTACTTTATGGGTTCAGGAACGAAGTCTCTATTTAGAATACACATTCAACCATATATATATATATAAAACCAAGCATAAAATTGTACAATTCCGGCAAATCTTTTCACAAATTTCAGAAAGATTCGGAGTTTCTAAGATCCCAGGAAAATCGATCCATCTTTCAATTTTTGCAGTGATTCTGACGTTGCCACACCTGTTACATGTCTATTTCTCTCATTGCCATGTCACAGAAGTTGCAACTACAAAATATTAAGTGTATCTGGTTGCGCTGGTACCCAGGGGCGTCGATCCCTTTTTCGGATGGGTGGGGGGGCAAAAGTGAAAAACATCAAAAATTTTCGGCGCGCTCTGCGCGCCAAATTGTAGTATAGAATTTTGCGCTCGAAGCGAACCGAAAAAATGAAAAATTGTATTTGTTCAAAAGTATTTTTATGCTAGTTTAATGTTTTTTCAGTGCTTTCCAATGCTTTTTTAAACATCTCCTTGCAGTACAAATTATGAATTTTCAAGGTGTCAAAATTATTGGGGGGCAAATCGATATGTTTCCCCCCCCCCCAATATTTTCATTTGGGTGGCGACTGCCCCCACCCCCTTGCCACCCCAGGGTCGACGCCCCTGCTGGTACCCCAATCTGCATGATGCATGTAGTGTGTACTACGCAGATCTGCCACAGTCTTAATTAAAAGACACAACTAGATGAAACCACATCCGTTTTGAGAATGAGATATCGCTTCATCCTCCATAGGTGAGGGGCTTCCAAGGGTATGTCAAAAGATGAGTATCTTCATTATGCATTTCTTTAGTTCATAAAAAGTTGTAAATGCAGGTTATTACAATCGCTTTAGTGTGCGCTACGGAGACCCCCCCCCCCCCTGCCAGCTATGGTCACGTCTTCAAAACCAAACGGGTCAAACCTACACTTACCTCAATCGCCCCAAAGTCTGCCCCACCGATGTCATCTAACAGGGTCTTCCTCTTGCCATTGGCCTTCTGTTGTCCAGCGGGGCGAACTTTGTGCAGGAAAAGAATATCAGCTTTGGGGAAAGAATGGACAGAATATTAGAACAGTATTTTTTAGCTTGGAGAAATAATCTTCATCTAGTACAGCTTTCAAGCTGAGACGAAACGTCTTAACATCAGTGTGGAGCAGATGATTATGTAAATGTTTATATCAGGGTTGCCAGTTTGGCGTTTATACGCCAAAAGCCCCAAATTTGGCATTTTTTGATATCGTTTGGCATTGAAGAATGGAATTCAAAGTGCACACCTAACGGCTTTTTGGCGTTTTGGAGGTTTTCAAAGACATACCTAAAAAATCATTATAAAACTAAATTTACCGGGGATTTTCAGTAAAATATCTGCAACAAGGATCCAAAAGTTGCGGTGCACATTTACTTCACGTGCAAAATCTGGCTGCGCGTAAACCGCGGCACCCAAATTTTCGGCTGCGGCAGAGGTTTCAAAGGTGTACAACATAATTTCTAACCACATCTAGGCCATGATGCCCGTGAAATGCATCAAATGCAACTTTGGCGTTTTTCACTGAATTTGATATGTAATTTGGCGTATTGAGAATCGGAAAACTTGCAAGCCCTGGTTTAATATAATATATATATTATATACTATATATTATATATATATATATTAATAATATATATAAGCAGACTAGTTATTTTTTTGGAGGAGCGGACATTGCACACTTGAACTCAGTATTTTGCTATTGCGTCGCGGGAGATACTTTGCATGTGGGAAGGGGATTCTATTTTGAAAAGTAGATTCGTTTGGTTTTAAGTGCGCTGACATCTTTCGGGGAAATGGGGGAATAAGTTGCGAGCTTTCAAAGCACAAGCAAATGATGAAATTTGAGATTTTGAATCTACATTGGGTAACACCCTGAGTGATTAAGTTTATACCTCAACACCTCAGTGTTTGCAGTTTGGTTTTAATTCAGATTTTGGTTGTCCGTCCTTAATGCCTCTTGCTACCTACCTATTGGATTGACACCTTCCTCCGTTTCATTTTCCTCGTCATCTTCCAACAAGAAATCGGGGATTCCCACGGAGGAATGAGATCGCTTCCGAGACAGGTAGGCCTGCAAGAGAAAAAAAAGTAGGGAGATATTCAATTTGAAGTAATTTGTGTTTGTATGGAATAATTAGAACTGTTAATGCAGCACAAAAGTTGTTGGTATCATTGTAGAAATTAAACAGAGCGATTTACATCTTGGTTTTGTTACATATTAAAGGTATTTTAATTGTGCTTTCAGTTTTAAACATCTGCGCTACATAATCGTTCGTGCTCAGAGTCTCTGATAGGGTTTAAATATGAAGCACTGACAAACACTGGTCTTCAAAACCATCATTTAGTGCTTTAAACAGGTTACAATCTAAATAATAATAATCACTTTTACTATACTCGCTTCTTCTATAGATTGCTGTCTTACATCAGGCCAGAGAGTCCACTTGATGCTTTATTCATGTGAAGTAATAATCTAAACGAATCTTGCTAGTGTTGTAGCAAAACTTTTGTATTCTAGTGTGTTTACTTGTCCATTTACACGCTATCATGTAGCTCAGACACCAAAGTTTGATATTGTTTTTCATTGAACCACCACTGTTTAGCAATGTCTTTCATGTTTCATGCCAAGGGATAAAAACACAATAACTGTTCCCTGCTAGGACTTAGTCTTACCTGCTGATTTAAGGATGGCAGTACTTTGTCCTTCAGGCTCGCCGAACTCTGGGGGCTCCTGGAAGGGGACTCATCGCTGGACAGGCTGCCATTTATGCTGCTGGTTTCATTCACGAGTCTGTGTTTTGATTCATCGTCAATTGTCTTGTCGGTGTTGAGTCCATTTTCTGTAACGATAAAAAGACAACATAAAAATATTAATGATTTGTAACTTACTGGCTAGGGGCGTCCTGGCGTAGTGGCTATGACAATCTCGTGCGAGAGACCGCCTGTTCGAATACCGTTGCGTTTGTGTCTTTTGTGTAAGACATATAATTTGCATTACCTCTCCACCCAGGAGCAAAATGGTACAAGCTTGGATAATACTGACTTGGTTTGATTGGCTTGATGCACCCTTGGACAATTTCGCCCGGAATACTCCGAGGGAGTGGATGTACAAGACTACGAACCTAAACCTGTACCTTTAGTAAAGCATTTTAATTTCGACTTACTTGCACGTTAAAATAAAACACGTTCAACGTGAATGCCCTTGGAGATGCGTGTTTTTTAATTCGTCGAAAATAGCAAAACTGACAATTTTTGTCAGTATGAATAATACTTATAGATGATAAGATATCTCACAATATAGTGTATAATACGAGTAAACGTTAGAAATGAACGACAAAAAAGTAGTTCAGGTTGATCTCTTTAATCCAATAAACCCTTCATAATGACACCATGATATTTGAACATTAGTCCTTCTAGTGAGGCGTTTGAAAGTAACAATTCGTACATATATAAGGAGAGAGACTACGTGTATTGCTTTTGCTACATTCTGTTGAGAAAAATCCCTGCATATGTATATTCCAGAGTAGGCAACTCGAGCGTGAATGCTGTCTACATGTAGTTTTACAAATGTCTTCGTACTCAATCTTCGTATAAAATTACATTTTTTTCCTTTATATATACAAATTGTAATGGATTTATTGGATAAGTTATTACCTTTTTCACCCTTCTCAGCAGTATCAGCTGTACCATTTTCCAGTTCCTGTTCGTTTAGATCCTTCATGAAATTCTCGAACTCTTCTCTCTTCTTTCGCTGCTCGAAGTTTTCAATCAGGGATCCATCGACAGTCTTTGAGTTCAGTCTGTTGGACCAGCGTTTCTTTCGTTGGCTCTGCGACAAGGCTGTGAATCGATAGATAGCTGGTGAGATATATTGCGAACCTATCTACGAGGGGTTCTAAGATACTGGACTTACATTAAAAATCTAACACTTTCTTGTTACTTACCCTGTAAAAATAATCAAAAAACTAAAAGTTGGCAGATACCTGAATATCTTGGGTATAATAAACATGCTAGTTCTAATTAGCAGTCTGTGATTAGGTGATACTGAAATTGGCCCGCAGTATTCTTGCATTTTTCTGTCAATGACTTTGTTCATGCTAAATGAAACATTTCATTACAACCCTGCTCGTTATATTCTTAAATGTTTGTTTGCTTTTATTTCCACGCTGAATCCACTCAATAATACACCTAATAATCATCATGCCAATTTCAGAAACACATTATTATGTAATAAGCCAGACTTATTAGATGTATCCGAATAATACCATAAAACTGTGAAGAGTGTGATCTTTAATGAAACAGTTAGAACAACCATTCATGTAGAGGTGGAGGGCTGTTTATGCATGGCTTTTGTATTTTTTTCCTGAAAGAATACACGTACCTACACTTTACATTCCGATATACATCTGGTGCATATATATAAAATTTATAGCTTACATGAAGATCTATCTGGTGTTTATCAAATCATTATTTCGCCCAATTTAGTCAGGTGCCCTTGCGCAAATCGCCCATCCGATCTGGCTTGATTTTATTTTATCTTGATGAGTTCTCAATTTATCGCTTTGTTTTAATCAACTTACCAGCCTCCTCTTTGTCCGATTTTTGCCTCGATTTGGGCCTCGCTTTCTGCAGCAGTTTCATAACTTGGCAGCTACCCTAAAAATAAGAAGCCATTCCAGAGTAAGAGAAAGAGAACATGATAAAAATCAATGTTTATTTCTAACACTATAAAAACTCGGTTGTTAACTTTAACACTCGTGGAGTTACCCAATACAGATTGCTATCAGCTATGGTGTAAGGGTGTTGAGTTTAACACTTTAAGTGTTAATATTAATTCCTCCGGTGTTTTGAATGAGACCCAGAGCGCTGAAGTCCAACACCACCACTGGTATCTATGTTTAGCAACACCCCAAGTGTTAAACTTAACACCTTGGTATTTGCAGTGTACCGACAAAAAGTTCCACTCTTCACGGAGTAAATTCACGATGTGAGTGATTTCAGTTGCATTGCACTCTTAATAGAGTATCTTTTGTGGGTGGTTTGGATGGATTTCAAAGGAGTGAAAACAATGATTAATCCGGAAATCCAAAGTTAGCCCAATTATTATTCGGTAAAAGTTATATGCAGTAACATTACTCACAAATTTAGGACACCGTGAAATTTACCTAAAATCAATCAAAATAATTGTTCTTACTTTTAATGTCCTAATAATTGTGATTATAGTCAAGATTGTGAGTCATCATAGAACTAATGCCACGGTCAACAAAGAGTTGCATTGCTCATGTTCTGCATTTTAATTGATTAATTTATTTGTTTCCCATTTGGGGACGGAGTTTATGGTTTTGAAATAAAAGTGAAGCAAAGTAGCAAGAAACCTTACAGATTTGACGATAATTATCCAATCCGACAGCTTGCTATCCTTTATCAGAACGTCTCCTCGTCTGAAAAAGAAATGGATGACATTTTATTATAAATCATTGCAAATTATTTCGATGTATTAAGTAGCAACACTATAAATGATAATAGCAATAATAATATAAGTAATAATGATTGATTAAACTGATATTAGAAATGGTAATGATAATCAACACCATAATCGTAATAAAAAGCATAGTAATCATCGCAGGAAGAAAAAGAAGAAACTCACTTGAAATATGAGAAGACACATTTCTTCGGGTTTTCAGCCAGCCTGTGGAGAGGCCAACCATCCAGGAAACGCAAGTTTCTGAGGGGGATAAATAGAGGAAAACAATCAAATTAATAAACAAATTGTATAATGTATATATAATACATACAATTACGGCATGATCAAAAACAGCATTCATTGTATCATCGGAGTAATCGTTTGGGCCATAGCAAAACCAAAATAATCCCTTGACCATCATACCAATGAGAACATTGCAGTCTCTTAATTTTCAGATAGAAGGCGCGCGTGCTTCTTGCGTTTGCGCTATATTTTTTTCCGTGGATAATGTTGTAAAGAACATTTTTATCTCATCAGTGTCAGAACTGAATTGCACTCTTATCAACAAGTGTCATTTCGTGAAGTTGAGTGCACCAGTTTCTTCTCGGAAATAATTATGTGCAATATGTATGCGATGCATGTCATTTTTCATGATTTTTTAGACAGCCCAGGACCATAAAGGGCCAACGAAATGCATTTAAAGTCAAACCAGCGTAAAGTAGCTCAAGGTTGGGTCTTGATAAGTTAACTTTACATTTCCTCACCTTACAAATGCACCATCGTTCTGTTGTGGGTTGAGTAATGTTGACAACCCGCCTGCCATGAAGATGCGTGTGTAATCCTATGGGAAACAAAAATAGTACTAGGCCAGGTGTTTTCGTGTATCGCTATTTAGCAGTTATATCATCATACCCTGCCGGAAAGAACACAATGTTGCCACAATGTGTTCACACAGTGATCACAGTGTCACTCTGTGAAAATGGGCCAAATCCACAGAGTGGTTAGAAAAACACAGGGTCGTCACAGTGTGACCTCTAAGAGCACACAGTGATCATAGTGTCACACTGTGAAAATGGGCCAAATTCACATAGTGCCACATTGTGTTCACACTCTTGTCAAAATGTAAACACACTGTGGACAACATTGTGTGCTTTTCCTATAATCCTCTCAGATATACTCGAAATGCCCCAACACAGCTCAAATTAGTAAAATATGCGTATTGTATGCATAGTTTAAGTTTTTACAATTACTGAAACCCAGACGTTTATGAAAAAAATCATTTCCATGAAGTTTGATAGATCGACGACGATGAATGGAAATTAAATGTGCAGAAATGCACTTTAGAAATCGGTATTGCCCAGAAAATTTTGCCGAAATGGAGAAATTCTTGGCAGATATAAACGTGTTTTACTCAGGGAAGACTACATAAAGTCAAAAATTAAACTAAAAGTATTTTTGTGATACTTTGAGAAACGATGACTGACACCTAGCCAAAAAATAGAAAACAAGGAAAGAAATATTGCTAAGTCTTAATGTCCACGTTAACACCAATTACAAACTTTTTTTCTTCAGATAGCGTAAAGATTTACCGGAGTAAAGTTCGGTCAATATTTACCGGAGTAAAGTCGGGTCCTTTACAGTAAGAAGCAACACAATTTTTGGGGGGGGGGGTGAATTAGGGTAAAATAAACAAAGGATTACTTCGTTGTTACCTTGGCACTGATGCAAAGAAGCTCGATTCGTTCTCGTGCAATGACTGTCGCCTGCCTTTTGGCGCGGTTGACAAGACCAAGTTCCTGAAGGGAATAAGATCAATTATTTAATTGAAAATCAAAAGAAGCAAGAAATTATTAAAAGCATCGTTTGATAATCATGTTTCCGGTTTAAAAAAAAAAATCTTGGCTGCATAATCCTTCATGCTATTCGTGTCGCGGATTGAGTCTAAAACTGAAGCCCTGAAAGAAAATTAACTTCTCAAGTATCATTTCGTGCTTTTAAAGGGTGACAGCTTTTGATTGATCGATTTTACCATACCCATTTCTTTTTGGACTGCTGTGTTACAGTAAAATAAAATCTACCCGATGTTTTATTCATGCATGCGTGATATTTCATCCATACATATCTTGAGATTGATCTACATGAATACTTACTCTCGAATGCCCCACTAAACACCTATCCTACTCTTCAAAAATCAATGGTTTGAAGAAAAAAAAAGATCTTTTGGGATATCTACCAACTGAGAACTAGCTTATACTTACACCAAAAGTATCACCCCGGTTGAGATAAACAACAGTCCTCGCTTTGCCGCTGCCTTCTTCCATTACACTGACAACAGCTAATATGAAATGAAATAAATGTACATTGAATCAAATTAGAACATGCCTTGGGTAATATTGATGCTTATAACTTTTATGAAAAGGAGTGTTTTAGTCAATCAGTGAAAATACAATAGAAACTAAAATATTTATCATTTTTATTGAAAGGGTGCAAAGGTATAGTCAAAAAATTATAACATACAGAATTTAGCATCTTCAGCAATTAAGTCTTTGTTTTACTGAAGCGCCGCACATCCATCTTGGCAGTGTACCAAAGTAGATTTTAGTGCGGCAATGGTGAGAGGGCTATTCGCCCTTAGTAACCCAAAAGGTTCACGTATTCTTTGTGATGCTTTTCAACAATTCTCATATGTATTCATTCTCATTAATATTCCCTCATACGTTACCCGGCATCGTTTCATAATGTTTCCAGTTGAGGAAGTTGTTGTTCTTTTGCTCTTTCCATTCAAACGCTATCATCTTGGTCACATATCAAAGAAAGAAGATTGAAATATACTAGGAGTAGGAAAATGCATTAGAGAAATAAGTAGACACACTCAAACAATATACAACGTACCTGAGCCAGACAGTATGAAGTAGAAATTCTCGGCCCAGTGTCCCTGCCTGAGGATGACCCTTTGAGCCTGATAGCTCACATACCATCCCACGCCTACTATCTCTTGTTGCATTGCCAGTGGGTACTCACAGAAGGTCGGATAGTTCCTCATTGATATGAGAACCTACATGTAAGGCAGAACATAAGAACGAAATAAGTATGACAGTGTATGAAGAAACCTTTTCCCTGCTGTTGATAATACATTGTACGGTAGATACTACAATAACAGAGTACTCGACATTTTCAGTCAGCCTTGTGTATGTTTTGATAATCCACCGTTTGGTTGGTGTGTTGGTTGGTTGGTTGGTTTGTCAAGTGATCATTTGATCAGTCGATTGGTTAATAAGGTATTTTTGTTTTCCTTTAGTTTTGTTCGCCGGACTTATAACAGATTTCATACTCACGTGATAGGTGTCCTTCTCAGTCCGTTGTTTGCTGGGCATGGACAGAATTTTTCTTGAATCACTGGAAATGCCAGCCTAGGGAAAAAAATAGGAAAATGATAATAAGATGTTATTGAAACTCAATATCTGTCAGTTACACGTTTTGCCATCAACCTTTAGACATTACTTTATGTGCAAATGATTTTGAAAATTGACATCACTGCACATCATCATGAATATGTATAATTATCGTGAGCTGCCATTCTCGGGTTTACACACTTAGTTATGGAGTTGGGGTTTCTTCATGGACTGAGAAGAATTTGAATAAAAAAACAGCAACAAAATGAGGTATGTATATTCTGACTATTTTTTTATATCAAATCACGCTGTGCATTTTTAAATAATTAATATTGTATCAGCAAACATTCTTATAATAGTAATAAATAATTTATTACATCGCATTTCACCTCTCTGAATAATCCCTTTCATTTAATAATAATAATAAAAATGTCCGCCTTGGACTATTTAACATAACAATGTCAGAATTGTGAGCTTGGTATTTATTCCTCGGTCGTCGTGTCAATGCCGCTAACCAGTTATGGCCTGGTGGTATTGTCGCAGCCCGGATAGCTGTAGACGCGGGTTCGAAACCTGGTTCATTTTTTCGGACATGTTTGTTAAAATCATAGATCAGTAGTTGCGATCTAAAATACAGAGAGAGACAAATGAAATAATTTATTACATAACATTCTTAAGGTGTGAAAGAGAGAAATACTTTAGTATGGCATTCGAAAAATGAATGATAGATTTTGGCACATTACAATGTGTGTGTTGTAAGATATATATTATGCAGATGTGTACACGTAGTTAGACTCAAATGTCATGACGTCTTAATAAATGTGATGAATAAGGTGGTTAACTCTTAACATGTCGAGTGTTTTCGAACAATGCCACACTGACTAAGTTTTGGAGTGCACGGCAATGCTATAGGTTTTAATGGTGCTGAGTACAAAATTTGCAGTCTAAAGTGTATTGATCTTTTCCAACAATATAACTGTGACAATGATGTTGTGAAGATTTCTGAAGTTACATAGAATTTGGTACAATTATATCTCGACTTTGAAATAGATGACTATTAACGTACAGAAAATGTGCATGATTTTCTCATTTCTCACTCCCAAAGAAAAAGAATGTAAAATTTGTGAGAATGTATAATAATGTATACCTACCGAATATACACTCATGCTCATAATTATGGAATATTTTGTTGATACTTAATAGTTCTTTCTCCTATATCGTCCAAAATTTTCAAGACAAGTGTTTATTTCACAAAAACGCAATATGTGAAGTAATTTTTGGATTTTATGAGATGACTTAAGTAAAAACTAAAGTACGTTTGAGCGCAATAACAATTATATATTTATTTTTTTTAAATCCAAAAAAAAATCATGAAAAAGCATTAAATTCAAGTAATTAAAAAAAACACAGAAAACTGATAAGTTTTGATCTAATGTCATTTATCACTAAAATAACATCAGAATAGTGTTTGTTACAAGTCTAATAACGCGCGTAACCACCACGTGACTCAACAACAACAACAACACCGCCATGGCACAGGTTTTAGTGTCGAGTCGGACGCTACAAAATGCTCAAAATTCCTGAAATACTTACATTATAAATGTTTCACCTGGGGTGAACAAATATTAATCCCTGGCGTACCGTTCACGGAAAAATGGCAACTTCTAAAATGTTTTTGAAGTATTCCATAATTATGAGCATGAGTGTATGAGGTAAAGCGGTAAAGAGGCGGTCTACATAATTATGATGGCGTCCCATGTATATAAATTACGCGTAAACTGGCGCGTGCATATTAAAATTATTTACATTCTATTAGGTGCAAAAAACGGCCCTAAAATGGAAAATACCAAAAAAAATAGGTGATATTCGTGTCATTCTACTCACGACATAAAAGTCTATCAGATAAATTAAATAAAGATGAGCAATTAATTTGGGAAAGAAATAACCGTAAATTGAACTGCACTTTTTTCCGGGCCACCCTGTATACCGGCTGACCGGTCACTCTGGTAAAGTTTACCCCGTTCATTGATAGCTTTTTTTGGGTTGATCATTGTACTATTTCATTCTAATAGTGCCCATTGAAAGGGTTTACGATTTGTGTTGCAAAATTTCTCCAGCGAGAACTTAAAAGTTAAGGAGACTTACCTCCTTATTTGCTCTAAATTTCCTGACATCAAACAAAAGTTCTTGGTCAGGTTCGTCCAAGAGTCCATGGATTCCACTAAACGCCGAGCTCTCACTATTAGCACTGTAATGATAACAGTAACGCGGATTATCACATAAGACGAAAAGTCATATTACTTACCGTTCAAATCTAGTAATCTACTTTAAAGAACTGGACTTTACAACAATGAACAGAAACCGAGAAATGAATAAGTTTTTTTAATACAATTATAGTAATTAAAGGAATACGAAGTAATTAAAATGCAAAATAACAAACAAAACCATTTTTAGAGAATAAATAATAATCTTGTGCATTTCAGCCAGATACGGCAACAAGTAACCCGTTGCATAAAACTTTTACTAAGGAAAAATAATGGTTATTTTAACCAGTTTGTGTGGTAAAATTGATGGTAAATTATCGGAGTTTTCATAATTGTTTTGATAGACGTTTCTCTGGAAAAAGCTTCTTTGCAATAGGGGCCTGATAACAAACGCGTACCTTAAGAAGAAATGTTTACATAGACGATAGAAGGATGTGATGGGCTTGCAATAGATCCGGAATTTTCGAATCAGCCTTTCCTGAAAATGGACGAAAAAAATAACATTATCACTACCAAAGTTAAAACATGGTATAAGAGGAAATTCTCAAGACTTGGATCAATTCATGCAATTTATACAAGAAAAAGTAATTGATAAATATTTGAAGAACTCATATTTAAAATCAAGGCAGTGTATATTTTTCGAAAAATTAATGAAAACATTCAAATTGGGGGATAGCTGGATGCTCCGATTTTTGTCATAGATGTACAAAGCGATATCTACTCCCTGATCATTTAATCATGTTATTCTAAACAATTTTCGGTAGATTTGACGTTGTTTTCTGATGTTGGGGTAACAATAGCACACTTCAGAAAGATTGATGACAAATTGTTAGACGGACCAGAACTATAACTATTAATTCTGATAAGTTATTTCTTTTTTACGACGCAAAATACAACTTTATGGACTCTTATTGTAGCGGTTTCCTTCATTGCAAGTACCAGGACAGTCCATGCCAAACAATAGTACACAAACATTCCAAAGTTGACATTTGTACGTTTTCACTGCGAAAAAAAGCCCGGACGTCGCACCGACGTGATCGCAAATTTGCTTATCTACGTGATACGGTATATAACGGCTTCCAATACTGGTCTAAACCATCAATGGGCTATAGCCTTCGCAACGCTAAGTGGACACTTGTAAGACTTCGTTTAAAAATGTATTCACGTGTCGCGTATCCAAAAAACAAATACTACATGAACCACCGAATTTGGACAGAAGTCGTATGGTGGCATAAAGAAGGGGAATAGTATAAATAACTCATCCCCACCCCCCCCCTCCCTCCGATATCTATCATATAGGTACCTGATGTTAATAGCAAAGATTTTTTTTT
>JZLH01S0062577.1:102910-118279 GCA_001188425.1 Eucidaris tribuloides | reverse complement strand
ATTGTGAACTTGTGAACTTGGGTCCTTTGTGAATTTAAATATTCAATGGTATAAAACTATGGATTAAATTGAATCATTGAATTCACAAAAGTTCCTAGTCCACATTGTGAACTTGTGAACTTGGGTTCTTTGTGAATTTAAATATTCAATGGTATAAAACTATGGATTAAATTGAATCATTGAATTCACAAAAGTTCCCAGTCCACTTGTAAACTTGGGTTCTTTGTGAATTCAATGATTCAATTGTATAACACTATGGATTAAACAAAGAATACATACATACTTTCGATGTCTGAACTGTACAACAGTGATTAAAAATGTGATGAAACCCAACAACAAATAGAGAAATAATGCTGTCATTATCAAGATACTTAAGAATGTATATAACCATAATAATTATTACACCAATCCAGAATGGATTATTCTGACTCTACAGTCTATTGTCAGAATTGAGTACGGTGAAACAAGTACATTTTAATTTTTCTCGAAGTTTGAAGCTCATTCTTTTAATTTTCAAGGCTTTTCACATCATGTCAGGGACAATGGTAACATGTAGGGTCATGCATATCAGATTCTTTAACTAGAAACATTGCTACAAACTACCTGTCAGTTAGTCATTGCTACACTGATTTTGACTTGCTCCATCTGAACTTTGACATTCCAAATGTTGTTGTATCATAAGTATCAGTTTGTTACATCATTCAAAACTGATTTATTTATAAAACAGTGGTCAAAAATAACCTTTTGTGTGTGTGTTACGAGCAGTGTGAAAAGTGGAGTTGGAGGAATAAAAGTGTAAAAGCAGATAATAAAAAGTGGCCAAAAAATCACGACAAATTGGGAAGGAAAATGCAGAAGAAGAAGAAGAAGAAAAGATGAAAGAAGATGAGGTGATGATGAAATGGTTATCTTACTTCAGCATCCTGCCTTCCAGGACATCAAATCCTACAGATTGTTCAAAATGTCTGATACTGGTAAAGATGGGCTGCTCTGTGACTAGGGATGGTTTAGGGAGAGATGGATGCCTAATTGTGAGACCTGAAAGACAACAACACCAAATACGCATATATCAAAACACTCGCATATTAACCACTAATAAATATATCAAACACTTTCATTTTAGCCTGTTGATTCTGAGATACATGATACATCTGGTTAAAATATTGTGTGTAAAATACAATTGTTGACAACATTGTGTGTACAACATAATTGTTGATAACATCGTTGACGCCTAAGTCTCACTCTGCTATGCAGGCAAAACACGATGAAAACATATGAGTACTTGCAAAGTGATTTGCATGAAAGTCACTACATGTATTTCTATCATATCATTTTGCAATGAGGTGCTCATAAAAGTGTGTTCCAGAAATAACTTGACATCATTGTTTCAGTAAGAGGTCACAGGTTCAATATACCTTGAAAACTTAAAAAGATCAATCTGATGAAATTACGAAGCACATTCTGATACTACAGTACATGAAGTTTATAATAACTGGGTTTATTTTCTTTAAAAAAGAGTTATGATGGTATTAATTTCAATGAGACGTTTTATTTTTCGTAATTACTTATATATTAATTTCAATAATGAAATCACAATTGCAGTTCTTTCTTGTACGTACATGTACAAATAACTTTTCCAGAATTTATATTTTTTTTTTCAAACCCAATCAAAGAGCTTATACAAACACATGTAGAAGACAACTATGGTTTTACAATGGACAATGACTTATTTCTTGTTAAAATTTACCTTGTTCATCAATCATGAAAGCATACGACTGGTCGCCTTCCTCATAGTATGTGACGTCTTCCAAGATGTCGGCCATGTTGATGTCCAATCCCACCATGCCAAGCACCTGGTCATTGGCAAAGCAGGGACGGGTCAGACTCATGATTAGACCTGGATGAATACAAAATAAAAACTCATTTTAATAATTGTACTTTAAAATATTTGAAGGACCAATTTCACGTGCTAAATTTTAGGAGGAGGAGCAAAGAGTAAGTCCATGTCATGTTCATTATTGAATAAGTATTAAATGATTTCTTGTGTAGTTTTAATAGGTTATCTTTCTATTATTTTATTATTTGTTTCATATTTATTAAGAAATATTCAATTTTGGTGTTTTCTGTATTCTCCCCTTTATTCTGTGATTTTTTTCTCTATTTTTTTTTGCTGTTTTCCATATTTGTGAAGAAAACACAGCACTACTTCAGGCTTTTTGTTTGTTTGATTTGAGTTGGTTTATATGCATGAAATATGCACATATTTATGTCTTCTTTTTGTTTAACTCAATTTTGTTTGTAATTACATCTAAATAGCATACACATCTCTGTATAATGTTTGTATTTATGTTGATGTATTTATGTTTGTGGTTGTGAATAACGGACCCCCCCCCCCCAAAAAAAAAATTGCTTAGTTGTACTTGACTGACTGACCCAATGCAATGGGGCTGACTGTTTCTTTTTTTTTAATTCATAACCAAAAACATGGCAAAACTTTCATCGAAAAACTGAGAAAAAAAATGCTGAAAAAGATGATAGCATGTCTGACACACAAAGGAATTATGTGTTTTGACAGCAGCCGTCGTCAACCCATCTCTGACGTTGCATTACATATTCAATACAAACTTTGTACTGCATGGATGCAACTGTATCTGACCACCAACCCCATTTTTTTTAAAAGGGCATTTGTAGTACAACAATTTTTTGTTTGCCTAATTATCATTGCTTAGACTTAGATGGAAGTGAAAATAAATCAAATCAAATCTCTTCATGTCGGCTCACCTGTTCCAGCTGAGTCCATGTATGGCAGTGAGAAGGCAATAGGAACCTGTTCTGGTTGGGGTAGGACTGAGTAGAAGGTACCCACCGTAGACGGGAGGTGACTCAACTGATTCAGGACTGTCATCACACCCATCTAGACAGAATTACAGACAGACAAAATACAGAAATGACATGAAATACAGAGTAATGAACCAACAATTAATAGATTGCATGCAGCACTCAGATTATCACATTGAGAGTTTACATAGTTTTGTTGCAATGGCAATGAGAGGATAAAAGAGATAATAGATTTTACTCTCATTTATAAAGATGACTTTGCCCATGTCAAATTGTCACATACCTCAAATATTTCTGACAGTCCCAATTTGCTCCGAGTGTTTCAAAAGGACCCTTTTCTTATACATTGAATTTCTACGTCAAGTTTTGTCGAGTACATTTTAGATTTCCAGTGGAACCAAACATGTATTACATCATTCACCCAGATTGAAGTGGCCACAACTGTAATTCTTGATGGTCTTTAATGGACTGACTTTGTGGTGTCTGCTTGTCAGCTTGACCAAAAAGATGTAAATTTCTAATTTTCTCTCTGCCTTTCTCATCCCCCCACCCCCCCCCCCCAAACTTTAAACAACCATGATATTTTAGCCTCCATCTTCCTAAATATTTATATCTCCATAAAAATAAGTACAAAACTGTAACTCCAATTTCATCTTAATCAAAGTGATTTGTGGGCTCCCCAGAAATTAGACTTACAGTGTAGGTGAAGTTGACGGCACACGTATTACATAATTTGCAACTCTTACTTTTTGTGATGACAGTGTGACACATAAACTCAATTATCGTACAGCACTAGTCTGACTTAACCCTATATTAACGTGGGGGGGGGTCAATTTGACCCCCCCCCTCGACGAATTTCGCGACCATGCCGCCGCACAAAATTTTTTCACCATGTCGCTCGCCGACTTTTTACTTTCAAGTCTTGCGCATCTTTTGAGACCGTTTTCGGAAAATTGGACATACCGTTACGACGCTGCGCGACTTTTTATACATGCATGTCAACCCCAAAATTGCTCAAAAACGTGATTTTGTGTACAAAATCAATGGAAATTGTGTTTTCAGCCATAAATCATTAATGTATGATTATTTTTGCTTTTACTGGTAGAAATGAATTAATTTTATGCTGTTTGTAATTGCAAAAGTGTCCCCAACAAATTTCATCGAAAAAACAATAGAAAACAAAAGGTCGAAAAAACAAAGAAATAAATAAGAAATTCACAAAACAAAATACATGAGAAATTAATTCCAATTCGCAAATGTTTTTGTAGATAATTGTTAGAAATGTCAAAATGAATATTTTCATCAAAAATTAGCATTCTACTAGCTGTTTTTAGTGAGTTATAGCCGAAAACAAAATTTCATACACTTATTTGCATAATTAATTACTTAAAAAATAGAGAAAATAATTTTTTTGAAAATTTTACTATACAGTCGTGTAGTTTACATACCGGCTCTATGCCGCACGCGAAATTTTCATCGCGGGCGATGCGCGCGATCGGCGCAGGCGAGATCTGAAGGGGGGGTCAATGAGCCCCAACCCCCCCAGTAAAAACCTGGTCTGAAATAGCCCAGTTAAAATAGGGTAACCCTATATTAACTGGGGAGGGGGGTCAATTGACCGCCCCGCCCCTTGACGAATTTCGCAACCATGCTGCCGAGCAAAATGTTTTGATCGCTTCGCTCGCTGACTTTTTACTTTCAAGTATTGCACATCTTTTGAGACCATTTTTGCAAAAATCGGACATACCGTTACGACGCTGCGGGAGTTTTTATACATGCATGTCAACCCCAAAATTGCTCAAAAACGTGATTCGTGTACAAAATCAATGGAAATTGTGTTTTTAGCCTAAAATCATAAATGCATGATTATTTTTGCTTTTACTGGTTGAAATGAATTTATTTTATGCTGTTTATGATTGCAAAAGTGTCCCCAACAAATTTCATCGAAAAAACAATAGAAAAAAGGCCAAAAAGCAAAGAAATACATAAGAAATTCACAAAACAATAAAATACATAAGAAATTAATTCCAATTCGGCAAATTTTTTTGTAGATAATTGTGAGAAATGTCAGAATGAATATTTTCACCAAAAATTAATATTCTACAAGCTATTATATGTGAGTTATAGGCGAAAACATAATTTCATGCACTTATTTGCAAAATTAATTACTTTAAAAATATAAAAATAATTTTGTTGAAAATTTTACTATACAGTCATGTAGTTTACATCCGGCTCTATGCACATGCAAATTTTCGTGGCGATCGCGCGATCGGCGGCCGAGATCTGAAGGGGGGGGGGGGGGGGGGGTTAAAAACCTGGGTCTGGAAATAGTCCAGGTTAAAATAGGGTTAAATCTCTTTCAGCTCAACAACCTACACTAAGTATAACTGATATCACATTCCATACCTGTGCCGGGGGTAAGTCTGATTCCGATGTCCTGCCGCTATATGTCCCGTTGTCTTGCTCTGCTAAATCTCGCAGGAATGCCAATTCCTCCAGGCCTGTTCTTCCTTCTGTTATTAGTGGAATGAAACAAAAAATATTAAAATCACCTTGAAAATACTTCTGAATGAAATTCATAAACTAATAGAAATCTAACTCTTTAATATGATAGCATACTTAAGCAACAGAAATTGAAAATTATCTGTAATTCTATGTACACTGAAGATGTATGAAATATAACATCTGTCAATTGTCAGGATATAGTCTTAACATTAAAGGCACTGTATAACAGTGTTTCCAGTTTAAAATATCTGAGCTGCATGATTCCCCATGCTACCAGTGTCTCTGACAGGGTCTAAAAATGAAGCCCTGAAAAAATTGCAGTTTAAAACGATCAGTAAGTGCTTTAAAAAAAGTGAAAAACATTGAGAGACCATTCCAGCTTTCCCCCATAAACTGCTGTGTCGCAGAATTTCCTATCGCCCGATAGGAAATTAATGTGCCAATTTGAATCTGCACATATTGTACTAGTGACAGCATAACTGTCCAAACTTTTGTGTTCTAAGGTGTCTATTTGTCCATCCAAACACTACCAGATATGTCAGAAAGCAAGGTTTGACAATTTTTTAAATAAGGCTTCCACACTGTTACATAGTGTCTTTAAAGCCCAAGTACAGTTTCAGTAAAGGGTGAGAATTGAAATTTTCTGCTATTGTATTTTTTAGATTTACCTGTATCATCTATTAAAGGGCATTGACATGATTGGGAGAAGTCAAAAATACCTCAAGAACCAAATTGGTTGAAACATATACCAATGTATACATCAACTGGAGTGTATCTCCGGGCTGGAAGGATTTGCTTTGAATGTGGTTACTTGTGGAGAAACAAGCGCTCATTTAATATTGAACTACTATGGTGCCCTGATAGAAATTTATCCCATAAAAAGCTACACAACAAATTCGCCTGTCACAATGGGTACTGATGGCAATTGTTTAAACAATAAACATCTGACCACAAAATTTAGACAGCAGAAGTCTTGAACATTGTACTTGATTCTGCAGTAGTTTTATCCCAAAGTAAGGACTTCTTTCAATCCTGTTACTTTTACTTTTAATGCCCTAAAAATCACATGCTCTGAAATAAATTTCCAAGTGCTGCTGATTTGTCCTACCTTCCACCAAGGCGTAGGTCATGATGATGACCCTGTTAGTGAGGCGTCTGTTCTCAGTGATGGCTAGATTGATGGCTGTTCTCACCTCCTCCTGGCTACTGGCATGGCCCATACTGATGTACAGGATGACTGAATCTAAGGCGACACAGAAAATGACAAAGGTGAAAAAAATTATCATTTGGTTTTTCTGGGGTTCTTTGGGATTACAGAATTACTTTTTGTTATAACACAAGTTTGTTACATTAGTCTTGCAAATACACTAGAATACAAAGACAATTTCAACTTTGGTACTACAAAATGTCTTTGTCTTTCAAAATTTCAGGGGGGGTGTGGCTACTTTCATTTTCAGGGGCTCTTTACCTGTTGTCCAAGGACACAATTTTTCAATGCCGTTTCTTATACAATGGACGTAGCTTATACCCATTATATTAATACATGGCATTACAATTATTGGAGCCATTATGATTTCCACACTGGCTGCCATTACTTTGTGTAACATATTGTCCCTCTGCTCCCATAAGCCTCCCAAAAGAAAGTAAATCCTGACATTGCAACCCTGTTACTTTTACTGCTCTGAACAGTTCAGTGCAGGCAATCTGGCAACAACAAAAAAACGCTTAATACACAATTATTTTATTTTTATTTTGACAAATTTTCATGGGACAATATTGCATACACATTGTAATCACCACGACTGCCAACTTTCACCAATATCTTTCAGTAATTTCTTAGCTGAAAATCAGTAATTTTGCCACATTTTGAGTCAAAATCAGTAATTCTAACATAAATACAGTAGAATTATACAAAACAGATTTGATAAAATCAGTATTTTTTTATGCAACTTTCAGTATTCTTCAGTATTCTTCTATCACTTTCAGTAGAAATTACTGAAAATCAGTACCACTTGGCAGCTCTGAAACACCCATTAATATTCTTAGTGGCTTGGTTGTAAAGGATTAAAGCTCAAGTTTAGTTTTGGGGATTTTTTTTATTTGAAAGCTTTATGTCCAAAAGTCATATCCCAGCAATAGCAGATTCTGAATGTCTTTAGTTTTGTTTTAAATTAATAAATGAAAAATCTCCCGAGATTTTTAAGCAGAGTCTGCTCTTTCATGAGGTATAACTCGTATGACCTTAACACATTATTAACCCTTTGGATGCCTATAATGTAAAATACAGTAAAAAATCTCGGGTCCCCCCCCCCCCCCCGGAGATTTTTCATTAATTAATTTAAAAAAAAGTAAAGACATTCAAAATCTTTTATTGCTGGGATATGACTTTGAGGCATAAAGCTTTCAAATAAAAAAAAAATCCCCAAAACTAAACTTTAAAGGACCAGGGGTAGTTGTCGCTTGGGTGGTAGTTATCCTAGAATCCCTCCATGAATACTAAAAGAAAAGTATGCATTAGAGGGGCTGCATCACGAGATTGCTTCTTACACAGGACACGAAGAATCACATGAAAATGTTCCCCAAGTACAAACAAATGCTACATTGAATAAACATACCAACTTTTGATTGGTTGACGGGTTGCGGTGTGGTGCTTTTCTGGATGAGTTCAAATGCTAATCTCAGCGCAAGTGTGTGATTGGATGGTTCTGGTGGGAGAGAGAGGGAGACATAATTAATTACAGATGAAAGTTTTTCTGGAGGGGTTTTGTTGTTGTTGTTGCTGTTGTTGTCCACGATAATCATAAGATTTCTTATCAAAATTTCAAATAATAAAGTATATGAGAGACCTTTTTATAAAAAAAAAAAGCACAAAATGTGTTCCATTGAAATCACTCAGAAGATGTAGATATTAATGTGTTTTTGTTGTTCATATTTTTTTGGTCTTTTCATTTAGGGTTCTTTTCTTTTGTCAACAACATTCTAAATACATTCCCTTAAAATGATGGGATTTCATGTTTAATTTTGCAGGATCCTTGTGGAAATCAGATATTTATTACTGACAAAGCTACAGTGTGTAAATAAATTGTAAATAAATAAATAGAATAATGTGTACATGTGTATTCATTCTATTTATCACTTCTCAAAAAATCTTTTCTCAAACAGAGATACATTTTATGAAAACAATGAGTAGCAAAATTTAAAGATGATATTTCATGCATGGTCATTATTTTATTATTTTTTTTTTAGGGGGGGGGGGTGGTGGGCTAAAATCGCTAACATTTAGTGTCTACGACAAGTTTTGTTATATGCAATAGTGACTACAAATTTCTGACAAGTGAATTGTCTGTCCACAAAATGGATGACATCAAAATGCATATTTCAGCAAATGTTTGATAATGAACTTTCAGCAAACTTATAAAACAATCACAGATGGTAAAAAACAAAACCAAAACAAAACAACAATATGAGGTAAAGCAAAATTTTACAAAGCCACACCAATTTACCCTTGCACTTAACATACCAATAACTCTTCATCAAACCATCCTTGCACTGGAGGATCCCTGATTAGATTACTTAAATCCTCTCCTTCACCCGATATTTTCATTTTGACCTGAAATTCTCCTACACATAAGATCACTGGCGGGACCCAAGGTTGAAACGTAAACAGGCAAATTACGCAATTACGTTGATTGGTTTCGGCAGGGGGGACCAAATAGGTCATATCAAGATGATCAAGATTATCGGCTTAATATCCTCTAATATACGACCTAGTTTGATCAAAATCCAATTTTCTTGTGGTGTACAAACAAAATATATTGCCACAAACTTTCTTCAATTAATTTGCATAGAGGAATGATATCGGGAGCAGTTTCACCGAAATATTATCATGTTGGAGGACAAAATGTTGGTTAAGTATTGTCGTTGATGGAAGAAAATGTTATAGGAGCGATTGGTAAAAAGTTACATTCTTCAGATTATCCCAAATATGGCTGCCTATTAGATAACATGGGTTATATAGATCCTCTTTTTTTTGCAGGAAGAGCATCGAGTCACTTACCATCTATTGCCTTGATGCCATTAATATACCTCATCAGATGCTCTTTGGCTTCAGCCGACGCCGGTGCCAGAACGTCGTCATAGCAACTGCCCGGCCGACTGATGAGAACATCAGATCCCATGCTGAGAACGGCGACCTTTATTCCCAGCAGAGGGGGGTTTTTGATCAGGAGGAGAGAGAACGGAGGATGCGAAAAGGTTGAGAGAAATGGAAACGAGACTACAGTCTTATTTCCTACGTACTTAGTCTTACTAATTTGAGATTCTTATCACTCTTTACATACAGCAGATTATCTTTTACGACGATCTAATACATATCTAAATACCTTCATTAGGGATGGTTTACCGGATCAAAATGCAATTTACGTCACATCAGAAATGAATTTTGAGAACTGCAGATTATAATAAATAAAATCAAGGGATGATTTATTTTGTGTTACTGAAGTCAGACTTAAATACATTGAAGATGTGAATATTTATGTATTCAATGTACAAAAGGGTTGGTGCATGAATGCATGCTGTATTCCATAGCTGCCAACTTGTTTCAGCAGAAATTAGTAATATCTCTGATGGAAATTTGTAATACTTACACATTTCGGATAGAACTACATAGTATTTTTCTTTAAAAAAATTAGTAATCTCCAGTTTATAACAAGCCATAACAAGCCAAAATGACATAAACAGAGACTGAAATTAGTAATCATTACTAAAAAATTAGTAACAGTTGGCAGCTGTGTGCATTCTATGTAACTTACAAAGTCTGGATTCAATGTAATATGTTTTCCTGCCGATTTTATCAGATATATCTCAAGTATCTTGATGTATTTATCATTATTTTGTAATTCTTAACATAATAACTGATTTATGATAAATTCCAACTGCATATGTTTACTGCTACTTGCGACACTGGGTACACCAACGCACATAAATATATCAGCGACATCTTAACATGGCAGCTAACAAACATCCAGTACATAAAAGTCAATGTTACAACCTTGTTCTGACAACCAGTAACACAGACATGCTTTTAAAGCATCTTTCCGTACCTTATCTTCCCTGGACAATGCTCCTACGGCGATCTTTGCAGCCTTGTGTGCAATACCCAGAGAGACCGAACTGACGGCAGATCCATGGTCGATGATTATCACAACATTTTTACTGGCAGGTCTGACTGTGGATGAATACAGACTCCTGTAAATGTCACGGAAAAAGAAAGAAAGAAACATTGAGATACTTGATATGAAACTGAAAATATGGTAAGTATATATTCTTGATAAAAAATATTGCTCACTGTTGGTAGAAGCGTGATGATTATTTATTATCTGCATGCAAATAATTCACAAAAGATTCATGCAAAGCTATTCAGCAGGACTTGACACTAGTAGTACTTGCCCACTTACCTGGGGGCAAGTAAATTTTGCTCCTGGGCATGTGAAAATTTATGAAAATTAAAGTTACTGGCCCGAACGGGCAAGAAAAAAAATGTTCAACTAAAAAATTAAGAGAGTATTAAAGACATCTGTTTTTCAATTCACTTTCAATTTTGTGAAAATTCCAATTGAGTAGAATCTGTGATTTCACTTTCAACAAGGTACTACATGTATATCTAAAGCAACACAATTAACAACACTAAAAATTTTTTTGTTCAAACAAAAAATTTACTTGTCCAATCGGCAACTAGCCAAAAAGGTTAGTGTGGAGCCCTGAATACCAGGGATGTAGTCGAGGCCGGCCTCGAGGCCATATTTTGCCGGCCTTGGCCTCGGAACGAGTCACGTGTACAAAGTCTATGGGAACAATATTTTTCCAGTGGTCTCCTGACTCGGAACGGTCGGCTTCTACTACATCCCTGCTGAATACAGTACATCATGCATTTAAAATCCAGAAGTCAGTCAACAAAATCTGTTTCTTTTTCTTTTTTGAAAAAGACCATGGTTTGTGTCATTGAATAAAACAAAGAATGACTCTAAAGTCTAATGTTGGTTGTTGCATCATAATGCTGGCCTCATTTGTCTTCAAAAGGATCATTTTTCTTTGACTTCTTCTGGGGAAAAAACAATCCTTTTTAAGACAACCTGGAGCTAGTAACTTGATAAAACGACCTCTGCCCAGTCATCATTTGTACAATATTTCAGATTTCAAATGTAAGCTATGTATGTGACCGACATAAGCTATTCATACTTGTACTGCATTCTTTCTCCTAGAGTATTTTGCTTCCCCAAGCTGTATTTTGATATATAACAAACCAGTCTTAACATATCAGGTCGTATATTTCACCTAATGGATCCAAATGGATTCCTTTCACTACATCAAGTTTATAGACGATACCGATGGGTATTGAGGAATCCAAAGCCCTTTACTCTAAGGACATTAGGTTCAGTAATTTATATTCAATATCGTTCCTGATCAAGGAGGCCATCATAAGGACACGCTATAAAAGCAAATATAATTCTTTGACCTTAAACTGCAAATCATCATTTATAAGCGGAATCTGCAGTTTGACATATAATCCATATGATTATATATAGTACAATCGTCTTCAGGAAAAACAATACTGAGGGGCGCAGGGCGATTTTGCCCCCAAAATGGCAAAAGAGCTCCTGGGCGATTCCGTGCATGTCGTATGGGACATTTTGACAACAATTTCTGGTCTCTTGGCTGAATGCTTGAGCAATGAAAATTTGTTTTGTGGTAATTATAAAGTACTAGTGGGTAGCCTTGTGAAAAAATGACAACCAACAAAAATTTGTTGTTTATGGGTGAATTAGAGGTCAAAATGTCGTGTGTCGTACGGGACGCAGAGATGTCCCGTACGACACGCGACATTTTGACCTCTAATTAACCCATAAACAACAAATTTTTGTTGGTTGTCATTTTTTCATAAGGTTACCCACTAGTACTTTATAATTACCACAAAACAAATCGTCTTTCCTCATTTGTTTGGACAGCAGATTGAAAAATGTTGTGAAAATGGCCAATTTTTTTAGCACGGAATCGCCCACATGCACTTCCATTCCAACATCCCTGGTAGAAATTTGTATCGGTCGTGTTGCGGCAAGAAATTTGAAAGCAAGAAAATTCATGAAGCGGGGAAAGAAGGAGAATGCTGTGTAAGAGGAGAGAAGATTCTGTGTCTTGTGCTATGTCGTGAAATCTAAAACTTCCTAATATTATTCAATGAGGAATGATGCAATTTTCAATTATATAACTGTTCTGTAAATATAAATGCGTAAACTTATAATTCCTGAGGAAAAAAGTCTACACAGCATATTTATTGCGATGTTATAGATATTTCATTTGTCTCTCTCTGTAATGAAAAATCTATTACATCGCATTTTCATCTCTCTGAATAATCCTTTTCATGCACTTAATAAGCATATTTAGTTTTTGCATTTATGCTAGTCAAAATGTATATTCATGGAACAAGGGCATTTTATATACAATATAACCTTAATGTTATTGTAAATTTAGCATAATATTTCATTGTATTTTATGGGCCTGTGTCGAAGCCTATCATCTTTAGTGTTTCATGGACTGGGCTTCCCCAAGGAGTAAAAACCAGAGTATAGTTTTGGTCTATCTGACAAATTTTTCATCTTTCTCTCTTAAAGGTTAGTGACATGATTAGGAACACTTGAAAATGCCTCAAGAACCAAATGAGTTGAAATATATACCAACTACACACCAGCTGGAGTGCATCTCCCAGCTGGAAGGAATTGTCTCAAATTTGTTTACTTAAGGAGAATCAAGCATGAACACTAATTCTATCGGGGCACGATAAAAATAAGACCCATAGAGAGCCACACAGCAGGTTTACCTGCCATGAGGTATATTGACATTAGTTATTTTAGAACGAGTCAATGTTTGACTACAAGATTTTCACAGTAGAATCCGTGCATAATTTGCGTGATTCTAGAGTTGTTTCAGCCCAACTTGAGGACTATTATTTAATATGTATGTAATGTATGTATGTGTGTAAGTATGTATGTATGTATGTATGTATGTATGTATGTATGTATGTATGTATGTATGTATGTGTGCATGTTTATATGTATTTCTTTCTTCATTCCTTTATTTTTGCATTTCTTTAATTATTTTATTTTATTTATTTATCTGCTTATTTTACCATTCATTTATTCATTTATTTCTTTTTCATGTTTACTTATTTATTTGTTTAACCATCTATTTGACTATTTTTATTTTTTAATTTATGTATTTATCTTTTTATTTATTTTGTGAAGTTTTATTATCCATTTATTCATTTTATTTCTTTTTCATGTTTACTTATTTATTTGTTTAATTATCTATTTGACTATTTTCATTTTTTAATTTATGTATTTATCTTTTTATTTGTTTTGTGAAGTTTTATTATTTATTTATTCATTTATTTATAATTTGTTATTTATTCAATTATAATTTATTCATATTAATTGATTTGTATATTTATTTGTTCAGTTTTATTATTTTTTATTTCTTCATTTATTCATAATGTATTTATTCAATTATATTTTAATTAATTTATATATTTTATGTATTTATTTATTTATTTATTCTTGACAGATGATTGATTTGTCCTACTTCTTGAGGATCCTGGTGGTCTTTCTCATAGCCTATGGTGTGGCAGTCCAGGCCATTGTATTTCCCAATGCCTCTGATCCTGTGGAAATAGTCAACGGCCTCTTTGTCAGTTACTTCCAGATATTTGGTGAACTCTCCATGGATAGCTTACTGGGTAATTGTAATAGTTAAATTTGTAGTAATTAAAGTGTACCCTGGATAAATTGTTTGCTATGCATGTATATATAGGGTATATTTGTAGCATGCCCTTTGCAAAGTATTAGCACTTGTGATCACTCTGATTTTTGACTTGAAATAGACTAGTCAATTTACCGATTCTGTAAATCACTTGATAGTACTATTGATATTATGTCTGCATACGTCTTGATCATTAATAAACACACCCAGTTTATCGATCAATATCAATACTGAACTTTGATAGTTACGCAAAAATGTATGCGTATAGCCAGAACGTGCACACATAGAAATCGGTGCTCATGGAGCAGAACTAAAATGCGCGGAGCTCAAGTGCCAGAATATTGTACACATTCTGATCTGATTTATCAAAATATGGATTACTTCACAGGCTAAATAACTGAATTGCAGTTACTTGTTATTTGACAAGAATTTACTTGTGACTTTACTTGACTTGGCAGGAATTTACTTGTGACTTTACATGACTTGACAGGAATTTACTTGTAAGAATTGACAGGAATTTACATGTGACTTGATGTGATAGGACTTTACTAGTGAATTGAATGGACTTCACAGGAATCTTATTGTGATGTGACTGGACTCTACAGGAAAATTTGACTGGAATTTACATGTGAATAGACTTCAGGAAATGTGGCTTGATTCATCCTGAAATGAATTGAGTGCAATTGACCTGTTAAAATGTGATTTGTGCTGTGACTTTAATTAAATGTTGATGACTCTAAAATATAATTCTGTTCATATAATGCAACAAAAGATAATAACTAAATCATTCTCTTATCTTCGAGAAGTTTGTAATCAGGGGCGATAACAGGGGGATGGGAGAGGTGTCGGCACCTCTATGGTTTTCAAAGTATAGAAGATAAGTCTTTTTATGCCTCCGCAACGAAGTTGCCGGAGGCATCATGTTTTCGGGTTGTCCGTCCGTCCGTTACCGGATCTCGTTACCGCGATAACTTGAGAACCCCCGATCGGATTTTGATGTAACTAGGACCAAGTATGTACTATGAGCCACCAATGAACTGATTAGATTTTTGAGCTGAAAGGTCAAAGGTCAAAGGTCACCAGGCCTTAAATATGTCTGATTTGGGCTCGTTACCACGATAACTTGAGAGCCGCTGGTTGGATTGTCATGTAACTTGGGTGAAGTATGTATTATGAGGCACCAGTGAACTGATTAGATTTTGGAGCTGAAAGGTC